>JZKD02S1677607.1:34504-47724 GCA_000966675.3 Picea glauca
AATGAAAACAAATTATACCCAATGAAAGTAGATTCAATTTTAAAAATGTTGGTATCAATTCTTAAACTAAATTCTGAGTATTTGTAGGAGTCCGCTACCTCCAAAGATGAAGTAATATGGAGAGAATTTGCAGGTTCCTGCAAACAGTCCCATTTTCAACTTTTCGGCCGAAATATTCTTTCGGCCGAAACCTAGTTTTTAACGGAATCCGTTAAAAATAAACGTTTCGGCCGAAATATTCTTACCACGGGAAAGTAATTCATTCAAAAAACATTGTACAAGAATTTTGAGGGCACCGTTAAATTTAACGTGAAAATTTTCGGCCGAAAGAAACATTTGTTCGGCCGAAAAATTGCCGCTAGAAATTTTGGAAACCCGATTGTCACGAAAGTGTTACCCAGCTTCATGATTTTACCCTAACATGAGGTCCACAATAATCAATTTGCAATCAATATGTAATTGTTACACTTATTAGTAACATGTCCTCATGCAATTGAGACAGTATGTCAAGTGAGTTAAACAAAATCCCTACTTTTCAGAGAGAAATATTCCAAAACATACAATTTGTAGTCACATCCAATTATATTGATTGTCATTCATTAGTTGAAATATTTTCATCGATCGAGTTGCATGCAAGTCTCATTTCTTCATCATTTGTAGGAGATATTATGCTTTGGTCTTTTAACCTAATGTTTTGTTGATTGAATTTTTTTTTATGTTCCACTCCTTCATCTTCCATATACAAACATAGAAATAAATTGTAATAAGTATATATACATTTATGTATAGTAAAATATACATGATTGCATAAATAAATAAATACCTTAACACCAAGTCTTTCATAAAAAAATACACAGTATTTTGAATCCATGCTTCATGCATTCTCTCAAAATCTTCTATGTTGGTTTCATTCCATACTTTGTTTCCTGCATGTTTAATACGGCATGAAAAAGAAAAATCGATATAACCAATATGATTTTTTCTTGTTGTTTCATTAATTATAAAATGAGAGAAGTTAAATAACATAGCTACTTATAATTTGTTCAATTAAAATTTCATACTTCAACATATACTCACAACCCATACTTAATCCAATGTTTATGAATTCATGGGTTGGCTTCTCTTTGTATGTTAGCACTTATTATAATCCATCCATGGACAAGTGTAAAGTAATTGTTTAAATATAAATATCATAGAAAACATGAAATATTAAGAAAAGAAGAAAACGTAAATACTCACAAAGATTGCGATCAACCCTTTTATCCCTCGTCAACCTGTCTTATGTGTTGAATGAGTTATATTTTTTTTTCTTTTCTACAAAAAAAAATTGAAAATTAGTATTTCACATGATAATTAAGTTGGATGTACATAAAATAATAAATAAATGATTGTATACATCTCATGCACATTGTAGTTGGGATGGATCCTATTGCGATGCAATTATGTTAATTTATTTTATCATCTTCTTCTACACTTTTTTGGACATCCCTACTGGCATGTCTTGGTTTACCTTATTTGTCCCTTGGAATTTTCAAAATCTCCGTGATTAAAAAAAAAAAAAATACTAGGAATCATCATATATAAAAATTACATAATTTAAAAAAAAATAAGATCTTGGTGCATATAGTAACTTAATACACTATGGGGCATCAACCATATTTATATGCACTCATGAATCAATCATATATATATGCACCATTACAGTATAAAAGTGTCATTGTGAAATTGAAAACGTTTTACAAATTTTTCTATTCAGCTGGTGCTTTATGAATAAATAAAAGAACAGCTTCTGAAGTAATGTTTATTAAGCACCATCGAATTGTGAAAACTTTTAAGACATAGTGGTTTCCATATAAAAAACAATATTATTTCCATTTTGAGCTCAACGGTGCTCTTTGTAAAAAAATGTGCCCTGGTGCTTATCTAGCTACAATGTGCATTGTTGACCGCAAAAAGGTTTTCTTTAGTATTATTTATAATTTAAATTAAACGGCATTGTGGACCTACAAATACACGTTGATGCTCTTACTATGTAAAGATCGCATCGTTAACAACAAAGACATTTTTTTTTTAAACCGACAACGACAGGACGATTTGGGATCCAATGCAATGATAGGTTTCATTGCAACAAATAGGAAATTCCCATATATAAATAAACAAACGCTATAAAAAAAATTCTTTAAAAAGTTCTCCTTGTGAAATATAACAAAAAGAAAGAAAAAAAATAGTGAGGAAATTAGGGTTTCCAATATTGAAGGTAACTATGAAATCTTTTTTTTTGTTTGGTAATGCACTGAAAATTGTTTGAATCAAATAGGGGAAAGATTAAGATGATTAATAGTATGGAATCATCTACTTGGAATTTCTCCTTTGCATATTTATATGTAATCTACAGTAATGCCCCTCGAATTTGTCTCTTAAAAAAAATCCACCCACTTCGAAGTCTTTGTTGATAAACCTTTGTTGCACAAACCTCCCTTCTAAATTTTGGAAAAAAAATAAAATAATGAATAAGGCTTTGCTTTATAAACACAACAACTAAAATTCTCATTCATTCTTTTATTGTATATTTCAATGCATTGATGATAAACGCGGGTGTTATCTTTTTTCAAAACATGCATTTTAAGTGTGTTATACATTGAGTAGCACACTAATGTCGTGTGTACATATAACACATTGATTTATTTTCGTAATAAATTTCAACACATTGATAGTAAGTTCACGTTATTTTTCTAACTTGCTTCAATTAGTGCACTATACAGTTAGAAACTCACCTATGAAATGTGTAAGTAATAATGCACCGTAAAATAGTTTAATTTGCAAAATGCAAATGAAAACATATGCATTTAAATTTTGCGAAGGTTTTTCTTTACAGAGAACATAACAAAGGTCAGTATTAGATGCTTCACTCAATTAAACACACCCATGTTTTTGGTTTATCCATAGGCATGAGTGTGTCTTTATATGATAAAGCACTCTGTTAAATTATAATAGTTATTCGAAATTGTGTTTGAAATTATATTGTTTTATAATTCCCAAGATAATGGTTTTGGCTCAAATCCAGGAAAAAATGATTTATAATATCAAATGGTCATTTCTTCGGATTCCATCTCATTCCATGTCGTTGGAAGTCCTTCAAGTTCTCTCACACTGATTGAAGTACATCTAGATTTTATTGATAATTCATTTATCTCATTGAATTTATGTTATGTATGCAGGTGCAGTTGAATAATTGTTCTTTGAATTTTGTAGGATCAAGGTTCAGGATTGAGTTCAAATTCTCAAGATATTCCATTAGTCCCAAAACTTTGCAAGTAGAAATATACTGCAAGCAAATATTTGATGAAAATGGACAGTTGATTTACCCTACCAATTGTAACATGTCATCCTCCACCAACCAACCTGGTTCAACGATATCACACCGTGAATTGGATCTCTTTTATGTAGACAACCTCGTAGGCTGTAAGAAAAATATGGTTCATTAATTCTATTTTTGGATTTTCAATGGAACTAATGTAAATATATTGCTTAATTCGACATTTTTTTTATAAAGTGGTTTATTGCATGTTTATTATTGGAAAAAAAATTCCATGCTACTAATAAGTGTTTGGTATAATGTTTTAACATATTAAATGTATTTTGTTACTAATATTATCGATGTAATGTTAAATATTTTTATAATCACGATTTTGATGAAGAATGACCTATCCACCATCTAGCGTTGCACCCCAGTATGATGTCGAGTCGCGAGCTTGCTTCTAAACAAAATTTATTTGGAGAGGAAGCATACCGAGAATGGTTGAAACAACCACCTATTCAATTCCCATTATGTCCCGAGTCAGCAGTTCAAAACATCTACAGTAGCATTAGTTATTCACATTTTGGGGGCGAAGGAAATGATATAGAGGTTGGTATGGATGATTTCTTGTGGGATACCCAAGCCATGGAGGGAATATTTTTAGATGCATTCCAGCAAAATGAACTTGGGGATGACATTGATGTCGTAGATACCTTCTTCAAAAGCCTGAAATCTGCTTCCACCACTCCTCTCTTTGGTCAAGTACAGGAGTCAAGTTCTACCCAACTAGGGAAAAAAATGTTACTATAAAACTTGAAAGAAATGTATTGTAGCAAACCATACAGTCCCATAATTGCATTGGTTCAAGTCCAACTTATTCTAGGTAACAAACCATTAAGCCCCCTAATTTTTTAAGGAATCTTTTCACAAAATGAATGAAGAAAAGAGTTGATTTTATACATGATTAATTACAATGTACATTTATATTTCTCCCTAATTGCAAGTTACTCAAAGATAAGGAAATTCTGAGTGATAATGTCTTTCCCGATAGCTGTGTAGAGGCAAAGAAAACGCTGAAAATGTTGGGTGTTGAGTACATGTCATACGACACATGTCCAAATGATTGTATTATATACATAAATGATTATGCAGACAAAGAGATATGTCCATAATGAGGGCATGCTAGGTACCATAAATAAATAAAAAAGGGTAAGGCACATGGTACTCCTCAGAAGATATTGAGGCACATGCCTATAATTCCAAGGATTCAAAGGCTCTTTCATTGCAAACAATTACCCATGTTGCAAGGGTGGCATGCCTCACATAGAAGTGAACCAAGAGTTATTGATACAACCCCCCTTCCTTCCTGGGGTTCTGTGACCTCTCAATCTAGGATATTCCTTTCTTTTGAGTCAGATTGACTCCTCGGGCTCCTGATTGAACCCAAAAAAATTATACACAGGACCATTTCCTTTTGTGTGCAGGTTTTGACCAACTCGTGGGCTATCCCTACATACTTCCAAAACATTGAGTTTCAGGCACTAGCCCTTTTTCCATTTTTCCCTTCCTCCATATGGCCCTATGCTATGACCTTGTGGAAATATGTGATTGCGAGCGCGGGAAAGAGTGATTTTAGACCAGCCCACTTTTCAACCCACAATTCACCTCTAGTTGCCACATATCCATTTGTTAAAACCGTGGTTCAAATTGCAGCCCGCTCAAGGAAAATTAACGTCCGAGCATGTCATGGCCCTGTAATCCTTCTCATATGTCAATCTCCAATCCCTTAGCAATGATATGTGATAAACAACTATTATCTATCCTCCTTCTACGCATGATCCTAGATCTCCATGATGTATCGACATGTATCTCTCGTTCAAATCAACAATTGTTGTTGATTCTATCTCTCCTCCCTTCGAGAGTTTCAACTCTCAACCTTTGCTTCCTTCTCAAAAGCTATCTTTCGAAGTGAAATATCTGTTGACACTTGTCTCCCTAAATCTACGGTCAGGATCTCCTTTGCGAGTCCGGACTTCGGGATTTTTAGTTTTGAAACTCTTGTTTCTTCCGGAGAGATTTCTATGAAATGGCAGATCGTCTGCCACGCGTCCTCTTCAATCAAAAGTTCTGCTCATGCTTTGGGACTTTGGCCTCCTCAACCAAAATGACGGTCCTTCGACCTCCTCCTCGATCAACAATCAGGATCTCCTTCAGGACTTTGGTGCTTTCACCCTTTGCTTTCCTCCGGAGTGCTCTGTACCCAGAATTCTAGATCTGGCGCAACACGTCCTCTTTCAAATCAACTACTATTTCCACTTCAAGACTTCGGCTTTTGGCGATTTCAAATCTCAGCAACCTCAAATATCTGGATTGAATCCTTCTGGAGTGTTGTATCCTCTGACACCTTTCCTCCCTAATCCAACGGTTGTCCCATGGAGTGAATATTTGTCCTCCACACACCCCCTCGCAGATCAACAATCCACGTCCTTTCCTTTGGGATCCACGGCTCTGAATGCTTTGGGATTCGGAGCTTCAGGTTATTCTAAAACACAACTTCTCAAAAACCCTGGAGTACGATCCTTCGAAGTTCATGATCTGGTGACACATGTCTAACCCAGATCAAAGACTCCCAGCTACTTCATCTATTTAGGCTTCGGTGATCTCAAACTTTCATCCTTTGCGTTCTCCCGGATTTTTTTCACCTGGAGTTCACGATCTTTCTCCACGTGCCCTTCTGGATTTGATGGCCCATATTCTCTTCGGCCTTTCGTCTCTTCGGCGCTTCTGTTATTCGGGCTTCGGGACTTTTCAAACTCCTATGCACTCATTTCTCCCATAGTGCTTTCACCTAAAACACACGATCTCTTGACAGGTGTCTCCCCCTTGATCTGACGGCCTCTATCTGCTTCAGGTCTTCAGGTTTCGGGAGTTTCAATTCCTGCGCATGCGTTCCTCCCAGAGTATTTTCACCCAAAAACCCAGATATTTTTCCACTTGTCACCCTGGACGATGGATGGTCCCTGTTCACTTCAAGACTTTGGGACTTTGACGAGTCCACTCTCCTATGCACACAAGGGTTAAGTCTTGTGCACTTACCTCCGGATCCAATGGTTGTTGGTCCTCTACGCTCAGATCCAACAGATTTGGTATGTTCCTATCCCCTACGCTTCCTTCATTCATTGGACGTAGATCTAACGGTCCAATCTCCCTTCCACAATTGATCAGACAGTTGTTGTCGCTCCTCCTCCTGAGATTTTGACTTCTTCCGCCTTGGAAGATTTTTTTAGTGTTCAAAGGCTTCGATCTTTGAACTTTCTGCTGCGAAACCAACTATCTGGGTCTCACTTGCGCTCTTGAACGCGTTGTCTCTTCTGAGATTTAGGACTTAGAATAAGTTTTATTCCCACGCACTCCTTTCGTTATCCCTTCTGAGCTTTATATCCTTGAATATTTCGATATCCCACACACTCCTTGTGTTTCTGGGATTTCGTCAAACTCAGATCCGAAGAATTTCTTGAAAATAAATTCTTCTCACCCTCTAGGAGTTCTCCTTGCTGGATGCACACCTTGCAGATATTCTCCCTATAGAGTGTTCAGTAACTCTGTCTTCTTCCAAACTCAACACAGAGTTCTTCCTATGTAATCCTTGCACTACTGTTGATGAAGGTTCAATGCTATCTCTCTTGAGATTTCCTAAGGTTAACTCACCTGTGTCAATGCACTCCTTGCACTCAGAACTCAAAGACAAGAAACAATTGAAACTTAAACAATACTTCACATGTTCATACATTCAAAACATGAATGACATATAAAAGAATAACAATGAACACAAATACATAAACACACCATGTGCAGCAAAAAATCAGTTTCTATTATCTATGTGTGTTTATACAGATGTTTTTACAAAACCTGGACTGCAACAGAGTGCCAGTTCTTTCTCCTATTGTAACTCTATCCTGAGTTATGCTTCTAATACCTCTCTTCTAAGATCTCTCTCTCTCTCTCTCTCTCTCTCTCTCTCTCTCTCTCTCTCTTACAAAAGAGGGCTCTACCAGCATATCCTCTTCCTCGCCTTAGTGCCATCACTGTCTCAGTTAAGACACCATACTCCTACGGCTTCATTACATAAATGATGATTCGGACCTAACTACGATTTAGACCTGCGTACAGTCAACCATTTAAGTAAACCCTATCCACTACCTGTACAAAGGTATGGATTCTCTCTTACATCCTTACAACGCAAATCCCCATGGGATCATATTTCAAATTTAAAAATGGGAGGGTTAATGTCTCTCCCTTTCTCCATTGCGTGCCTATGCGTTGGCCTGTTGGCACATTTGATAAGGTGGAGCAATGCTCCTGCATCATACTCGACTACTGGGAAAATCATGAGCTCCTTCTCATGAGCTCCTCTTCTCCAGTGTTGAAATCCTCTTGGATCCCAAACTCTCCCTTGGAGTTTTCCTCTTGCTCCTTTCGAGCTATGTCGTTGTTGCTACTTCTTCTTCTTCTTCTTCCCTTCTACTATTGCAGGTTCTCCCCTATTCAGATTCCCTTTGTTGATTTCTTCTGTTAACCTCAACATCAGCCTTCTTATTTCCTCTATCACTTTGTCCAGCTGCTCCAGTGGTTGGCTCTTCTTATGAATACTTCTCTATTGCAAGTCTTCCTTACCGGTGGATAGATCATCTTGATCCCCCCATGTCGTCTTATTTTTCAGTGGAATTAGTTTTCCATCCTGCTGCAAACTCCAATTTTGTAGTCTCATCATTGAGATGTTTCTCAGATTCCTTCTCTAACAAATTACTTTATGTCAGCTCCTTCTGTGTTGGTTTAAGTCCAACTTCTTCCAGTTGTTCCTCAGGCTGATATGCTCCTCCATCTGTCTCCAACCTGATATGTTGGATGTGTTGGCTTTGCACCAATACCCTTCTCTCTAGGGCTTCCAGTTCTTCATACAGAACAACAAATTCCATGTTGTCTTCTTCCTCTTCTTCTGCAAGCTCCAATGTTTCAATCATCTCCTGTTCAACTTCCTGGCTGAAAATTGTGAGAAATTTTGTTGAATGCTCTTCTCCTTCTGCTAGGGTAGACATCAATGTCTTCTCCATTTCTTCCTCTTTGATAGTTTCTGTTGGTTTTCTTTCTTATTATGCTACAATTTCATCATGTCCATTGGCCTCTACTTGGATGGTTGGTAGGAATTTCTTGATCCCTCCAATAATCAGAATGCTCCTCTGATCCTCCTTTTGGATGGTGAGAGTTTCTAACTTCTCACCATATTCATTCACGTGGTCTACAAATCCACATGAATCTTCATCCATTAGCACTCCTTGTTGACATGAACTCACTTCTGAGATCCTGATACTTTCAGACATTATCCTCTCTTTCCCCCTGCCCACCTAGCAAATTGGGACTTCTCTTCTACCCACCTGACAGTCTATGATATCAATCGATCCCATCTCATTTCCCACCTAACAATCTGAACTTTCAGTATTTCTCCTCTGGTAGCATACGAGACCTCCACATGATCTCTCTCCATTTCCCACCTGGCAACTTGAAAGTCCATTTCTTCCCACCTGGCATTTTATGAGATCTTTGATTGATCTCACCTCCTCCTCATCACTAAGGTGTCTTCCAATTTCTAGTTCAAATATGTGAATCAATTCCTCCTCTGTGTCACTGATGTTTTCTAATTCCCTCACCCACCTTCTTAAATCTTGTTTCTTCTTTTTGGCCAACAACTTTTGAACATGCCATTTTACCTTCGTGTTCAGAGAGAATATGTACCTCCAGTGTACCTTTGCCTCTCACTGCATCCTCAATGCTAGTTGTTCCATCCTTACTCTTATCTCATTGAGCTCCAGATCCATATCTAGATTTCATTTCTTCTTGAGGCCTTCTCTTCAACCACGCTCATGGCCTTCAATAGCCATCTTCACTTTCTGCCTGCCCTCCTGGCAAGTCTTGTGGATTACTCTGCATCCGAGAGCGTCTCCATCTTCTCTTACATCTCACCTGGTTGTTTAAAATTTTGTTGTTGTGCTCGTGCAACAACCTTCTCACATAGCATCCGTACTCTACCTTCTTTTCACCTGTTGTCTACAGGCAAACTTGAACCTCTGATATCATCTAATGTTACCAGATGATCTCCTTTCACCTCCTTCTTGTATGTTGTCTGCAAGAAAAAAACATTAGGTCTTCTCCTCTTTCTCTTTCACCTAAAATATATAGATGAAAATTCAGCTCTAATACCACCTGGTATCAGAGTATCTCCTGTCACTATATCACCCTTTGCTTGTTGTCTGCAAGCAAAATTATGGCTCTGATACCACCTGATGAAACCCCCCTTCCCTCCGGGGGTTCTGCAACCTCTCGGTATAGGATCTTCCTTTATTGTGAGTCGGATTGACTCTTTGGGCTCCTGATTGAACCCAAAACAATTATACACAGGCCCCTTTCCTTCTGTTTGCAGGTTCTGACCGACCCGCGGGCTATCCCTGTGCGCTTCCAAAACACCGAATTTAAAGCGCTAGCCTTTTTCCATTTTCCCCTTCCTCCATATGTCCATGAGCTATGACCTTGCAGAAATATGCAATTACGGGCGCGAGAAAGAGTGGTTTTATACCAACCCACTTTTCACCCCGCAATTCACCTCTAGATGCCACGTATCCCTTTGTTAAAATCGTGGTTCAAATTGTGGCCCGCTCAAGGAAAATTAATGTCTGAGCATGTCATGGCCCTGCAATCCTTCTCATCCAACGATCTCCAATCCCTTGGTGATGATCTATGATCAATGACTGTTATCTATGCTCCTTCTTTCCTCCTCCTACGCACGATCCCAGATCTCCACGATCTGTCGACACGTATCTCTCGTTCAAATCTAAGGTTGTTGTTGATTCCAGCTCTCCACCCTTCAGGAGTTTCAACTCTCAACCTTTGCTTCCTTCTCAATAGCTATCCTCTGGAGTGAAAGATCTACTGACACCTATCTCCTTGAATCTACGGTCAGGATCTCATTCGTGAGTTCGGCCTTCGGGAGTTTTATTTCTCAAACTCTCGTTTCTTTCGGAGAGATTTCTCCAAAATGGCAGATCATCTGCCACGCATCCTCTTCAATTGAAAGTTCTACTCCCACTTCAGGAATTTGGCCTCCTCAACCAAATTGATGGTCCTTCGACCTCCTCCTCAATCAACGATCAGGATCTCCTTCGTAACTTCGACGCTTTCACCCTCTATTTTCCTCTGGAGTGATCCATACCTGGAATTTTATATCTGGTGCCATGTGTCCTCTTTCAAATCAACGGTTTTTGTCCTCTTTGTGACTTCGGCTTTCGATGATTTCAAATCTTCGAAGTTAATCATTCTGGAGTGTTGGATCCTCTGACACCTATCCTCCCTGGTCTAACAGTTTTCCAATGGAGTGAATCTTCGTCCTCCACATACCCCCTCGTAGATCAACGATCCATGTCCTTTCCTTTGGGATCTACGACCTTGAATGCTTCAAGCTTTTGTGCTTCGAGATATTCTGAAACAAAACTTCTCAGAAACCCCAGAGTACAATCCTCCGAAGTTCACAATATGGTGACACCTGTCCAACCCAGATCAACGACTCCCAGCTACTTCGGTTGTTTGGGATTCCGCAATCTCAAAATTTCATCCTTTGCATTCTCTCAGAGTTTTTTCACCCAAAGTTCACAATCTTTCTCCAAGTGCCCTTCTAGATCTGACGGTCCAGATTCTCTTAGACTCTTCAACTATTCTGGCTTCAGGAGTTTTCAAACTCCTATGCACTCGTTTCTCCCGGAGTGCTTTCACCTGAAACACACGATCTCTTGACACGTGTCTCCCCCCTTGATCTGACGACCTCTATCTGCTTTGGGTCTTCGAGTTTCGGGAGTTTCAATTCCTACGCACTCATTCCTCCCGAAGTACTTTCACCCGAAAAATCAGATCTTTCACCACCTTTCACACTGGATGATGGACAATCCTTGTTCACTTTGAGACTTTGGGAATTTGACGAGCCCACTTGCTTACGCACACAAGGGTTAAGTCTTGTGCACTTGCCTCCAGATCCAACGGTTGCTAGTCCTCTACGCTCAGATTCAACGAATTGGGTTTGTTCCTCTCCCCTGCACTTCCTTCATTCATTAGATGTAGATCTAACGGTCCAAGATCCCTTCCATAATCGATCAAACGGTTGTTGTCACTCCTCCTCTTGAGCCTTTGACTTCTTCCACTTTGGAAGATTTTGTTAGTGTTCAAAGGCTTCGACCTTTGAACTTTCTGCTGCAAACTCGACTATCTGGGTCTCTCTTACACTCTTGAACGTGTTGTCTCTTCTGAGATTTAGGACTTAGAATAATTATTCTTCCCATGCACTCCTTGTGTTATCCCTTTTGACCTTGATCTCCTCGAATATTTCGATCTCCCACGCACTCCTTGCATTTTTGGGATTTTTTCAAACTCATATCCAAAGGATTTATTGAAAATAAATTCTTCTCGCCCTCCTGGAGTTCTCCTTTCTTGATGCACACCTTGCAGAGTTTCTCCTTACAGAGTGTTCAGTAACTCTGTCTTCTTCCGAACTCAACACAGAGTTCTTCCTGTGCACTGCTTGCACTCCTATTGATGAAGGTTCAACGCTATCTCTCTTGATCTTTCCTGAGGTTAACTCACCTCTGTCAACGCACTCCTTACGGACAATGTGCACTCCTTGCACTCGAAACTCAAAGATGAGAAACAATTGAAACTTATACAATACTTCACCAGTTCATACATTGAAAACATGAATGACATATCAAATCATAACAATGAACACAAATACATAAACACACCATGTGTTAAGCCATAAATAGTGGTTCATTACCCCTTAATTGGGGCATATTACATTAGTAATATTATTTTTTTTATGTCAGCTTGAGTCCATTATTTGTAATTGTACCTCCTAGTCTCCTATATATACCAAGGAGACATTTTCATTTGGAATCATCTTGTATTTGAACATTTATGTGGGCATAAGGAGATGTCTCCTCGAAGAGGCTTATTATCTGAATTTCTCTCTTTTTCAAGGAGTTGAGTACTTATTCTAAGGTTTTTTTATGCTATATTGAGGTTTGGTTCTTAACATATGGTATCAGAGCTCAAGGTATTGGGGTTTCGTTGCTACATCTGAAACACCTTGGAAATTTTGCTATAATGTTTTTTCTACAACGTTTCATAAGGGACGGCTTGGAGGTTATTTAGTATATGGATCAAGGTATGTTGGGTTAAAATTTAATCTCCTAAGGCCTTATACTTTCGGAGATATAGCCTGTGTAAGATAGGGTTCGGGAATCATCATGAATTGAGTCATTGCGGAATTTTCACTATAATTTTTTTTTGTAACGTTTCATTCCTTGAAATCCCAAGGATATTCAGAGAAATTAGTAAGGTATATGTGGTAAAACGTTCATATTCTATGTCATATTACATTTGTATATACACCCTGTGGAAGATAGGGTATCTGACTAGTCTCAAGAATGTGTTCCTAGTAAAACAATCATAACTTCTTCCTAGAGTATCCAAATTGAGTGAGACCAGTTCCATTGGATATTGTACAGTCCAAAGTATATCTGGTATGTTTTTCAAAATTTTATCTCAATTATTTTGTGCAAGGCACGCTATACAAGTGACATCTCCTGGAAAGGATAAAAATCAGAAAGTTGTGGGGAAGTTACCGTGAATTCCACTTGGCACATCCAATTTTGATCAGACCTGTGGAATTGCAGAGAAGAAATATTAAAGAACTACAAAAAATAAATTTGCATACCCAAAAGGGATGAAACTTTGGAGATACAGCCGAACAAAGATTGTCTAGCAGAACCACCTCAAAATCAAGGTTCAAAAGTGATACTTGGCCAACATGCCACCCAAAAAGGGA
>JZKD02S1677607.1:51988-62724 GCA_000966675.3 Picea glauca
GAAGGGATAAATGTATATGATGTATCAAGACCCATCCCAATGGAGATTTCTTTTATGTTGTATGGAATATATGTATGTACACCACACATGATTATCCAGGACTAGGAGTTTTCTATGGTAAGCATGTTGATGTATTTCTTTATATCTGCAATTTTATTTAGCATGCTTCATTTGGTGCAACTATATTTTTGACACTAACATGCTCTGTATACAATAACTTCACACACATTGTAAAAAAATGGTATAATGGATGTAAATTTTGTGGACCTTGAATAAAGGTTAGGTGGTCCAACCACCTACAAAAGTTGGTGTAAAACTTTTCAAGGGTATTCCTCCTATAAGACCACCCTTATAGAAGAGTTGCATCTGCTCTCAATGGTAAACTAGAGAGAACTCGAAGACCTAAAATAATGACATTGATAGATTGGATTAGGCCATATGACACAGACAAGGAGAAGGAAATGGTAGAATATTTTGATTCAAATGGGGAACCTGTGTTCGATGATCCTGAATTTTTTTACACCTATGTTGAGAAAATGTCCATTGTGATGAAAAGGAAATTTGTATTTTATGAGATTCCATGTTGGGAGCATCTTAAGATTGGTCACTTACTAGATTCCATTCATATATTAAAAAGTGTTTCATCTTATTTACAAAGGAACATATCATTGATTAAAAGAGACACATTAGTTGTTAGGAGATATCATATTGCTTCAAATACTAAAAGGACACATTGTCCAAGAAAAGAAACAAGAGGAGAGGTTAGTCCCTCTTGGTATTTTAAATAAGGTGATGTCCCATGGATTTTGAAAAAAGATGATCTTTTTATGGAAAAGGTTGTTACATTGGGTGTGAAGGCACCTTCTTTATATGGGTCGACTCTACAACATTGCTTCACTATATAAGGGAATTTGTTGATATTGAAATCACATGATTATATGAACCTTCTAAGGGTATGTATGTTGAATACATGATTTCTTTTCTATACTAACATCAGTAAAAATATTTTATGCACTCACAATTTTGTTGAAATTACTGATCTGTGTGTCTATTTTGTAGTTTCATTATCCTTTGTTCATGTGTGGTTGTGTGAACCATGACTTCCCCCAGGACCTATGACATGCCACATTGAAATTATATGCATTTGTACATTGGATCACATCAAAGTATATTCATATGGATAACATTCTACAATGTCATCTAGAGATAGTTGAGATTGTTTGTATGTTTAGAAGGAACTTCCCATGAGTTTTAAGGACATGAAAGTCCATATTATAATTCACTTCCCTAGTGAGGTTGAATTAGTTGGGGTGCTATCATGTTGTTGGATGTTATTCTTAGAAAGGTAAATAAAAAAATTGAAGCGGTTTGTTCAATAAAGGGAAAAGCCAAAGGGTTCTATAGCTTAGGGGTACATAGTATACGAGTGGTTCTATTATTCTAGTGAGTACATCAAGAAAATGGATTACATATTAGGGGTATTTTTTGAGGATGACTGATGTAGGAGCATCAACAACACGTCAGTAGTCAATGCAACAGTGCACAAGGAGGGAGCATATCTTGAGGAGAGAGAAGCACCAACCTTCTCATTTTGAGTTGAAATATCAAATTTAATGTAATTAATATTGTAAAGGATCTAGGAGAGTAGAGCCATTATATTTGTACATGTTGCATGTAAGTTTCCTTTAATGTCTAACAAGTAGATGAATCTATATCCGATTTGAGCTAGATGTAAATTAAATGTAATTTCATGTAAGTAGGTGAGGAAGGCTCGAGAAGCCACTGTTTTGTAAAAAAATCCAAATGTATTGAGATTATAAGGAAATAGTGAAAGAATATAAGATCATGAGAAGAGAGAGATCTCAAGAGAGGATAATTCTAGAGAGGAGAGAAGAATTGACAATATGTTGCATTTCAGTCTTGTAAACTCTTGTAAGAAGAATTTAGATTTAATAGAAAAGCATATTTCCCTACATATGAATCTCTATGTGTGTTCTCTGTGAATGAGTGTTTGTTTTATCAATGTTCACTATACATGTTTATGAATTCCATGAGTATATAAATGTTCCCTTTGTAGGAATAGATAGAATTCCCTATCTGTGAGAATTTATGAGTGTTTTGGGCTCTCAAGGCAGTGCAAGGAGTGCACAATAGAGTTAGTGAGAACTTTGAAAATCCAGTGCAAGGAGTGCACAAGAACTCAGTTTCAAGTTTAGGAGAAGCGTGCCAGGTGGGCACACTAGAACCAATCATAAGCTCAGAAGGGATAGTTCAATAAGGGAACAGAGCGAGTGCAAGGAGTGCACCTACACTCATAATAGTGTAAAATATCAAGGAAGAGTTAACGCAAGGAGTGTCCGAGGGACTGAGTTTAAGGGTCTATCAAGCTCAAGAGAGATAGTGTAATTTTATAAAGAGTGAGTGCAAGGAGAGTTCCTACACTCATAGTAGTGTAAAAGCTCAAAGGGTAAACCAGTGCAAGGAGTGCATAGTTCCCACTCAAGGAGTGCAGAGGTCGCACCATCTACAGGTTTAGAAGCTTAGGAGAGATAGTGTAAGTTTATGTAGAGCAAGTTCAAGGAGTGTAACTATACTCACAAGAGTATAAAAGTTCATAGGGGAGACCAGTGCAAAGAGTGCACAGATTCGACACTTCATTTATTGTTAAAAAATCTCAGAGGAGGGATATCACAAGGAGTGCACAGGTGATTTTTTCAAGTCCAAACCTCATAGGAGAGATAGTGAGAGGCATTCACAGGTGACTTATTTAATCCCAAATCTCAAGAGGGAAGCACAAAGTGTGTGCCAAGGTTCGAGTCTTTTAAGTGAAAAAACACTCAGGAGGGGAGTGCAAGGTGTGCACCAGAGTTAGAGTCATTCAAGTGACAAATACCAGGAAGGATAGCAAGAGGAAGTCCCCAAGAGGAGAAATATATTTTTTTAAATGACAGTGGAAGAGATCTATTTGGGAGGTATCATAATCCCTCACAATAGTTGGATAAAGGAGAAGGAAAGCGATTGTTAAAACTTCAATTCCTTCGGACTTCGTTGCTCTGACAGTTTTAAGTTGTTGTAAGGGAGTAAAAATCCCCAAAGCTCCAAAGTATTGGAGTGATTCTACATCGTAGATCACCAGGAGATTGTGATCCATTGGATCCCCAAGTGGTTCGGTGATTCGACACTCTAGGAGAAATTGGTCGTTGTTGCACAGAGTAGAGAATTTTCCAAAGTCACGAATTCCAGAGTAAATCCTGACCATTAGTTGTTAGGTCCATGTGTCCATAGATTACTGAGTGTTCAAAATTAGGCTATTCGAAAGGTTGTGGGTGAAATATACTTTGGTGAGGAAAGTCCTGAAGTCCCGAAGCCCGTAGTCAATCCTGACCATTCATTGACAGGTAAACGTGGACCGTAGATCTCCACCCTTTGCCAATTCGGTGTTCAACAGTTCAGGATTTTGGTGGTCAGTTGGAGCGAAGAACCCCAAAGCTCCAGAGTTTTGAAGTTGATGACAACCGTTGGCTACAGGAGGAGAAAGAGTTGTAGATCACCAATTCAGCGTTCAGAAGTTCAGGATTTTGGTGGTGATTAGAAGCAAGGAACCCCAAATACCAGAGTTCTGGAGTTGATCATAGTCATTGGTTGTAGTAGGAGTGTGAGTCGTAGATCGCCAGTTTGATGTTCGACTATTCGGGAGGTAGTGTGTGTTGGAGTCCCTGAACTCCCGAAGCCCAGATTCTCAGAATAGACATCCACCATAGATCATGGAGGGAGGAGAATCCCCGCCAACCGTTATATCTGGACTTAGAAGTTTGGAGAGTGGAAGGATGGGATAATACCTGCATCTACCGGTCAATGTCACTTGATGACCAAATTCGGCCAGTAACCACTCTGGGAGATTCGAGTGATTCTTTTGGAGAAGTTCCAAAGCACCGTAGTCCCGGAGCTCCGAATAGAGACTTTCAGGTAAGCTCTCGGTTCTATCCTGCTATCATATTCCATTATGCTAGGGAAAAGGGGCTAGAGTCTGTGGTTTTGACCCAAAGGAAAAAGGGGATAGAAAAAGTGCCTGTGGGTTTTTGTTTTGTGAGAACTGGCATAAAAGGAAATTAAAGGGGCTTGTGAACATAAGAGAGGATCCAATAGGGATCTGAGAGATAATTCAACTTCTATGCAATTCAATCCTAGAGAGGGAGGTTGCGTGAACCCCCTAGGAGGGTGGGGGTTACATCAAGTGGTATCAAAGCCTGAATGGAATTTTCGTCTGATACCATCAACTAGTATCATAGCCTGAACAAAATTTTTGTATGATACCATCAAGTGGTATCAGATCTTGTGAGTATTTTTTTCTGATACCATCAATTGGTATTAGAGTGAAACCTCTGTTTATAGACAGTAGGAACAGAAGGAGAATATCAAAGCGAGATTTTTTTTGTAAACGACAGGAAAATGAGGAGAGGAAGATTGGTGATGCTCTGTGTGATGAACTATTTGAAAGTGTGAAAAAATTAGACAACCATGTGGGATGAATAAAAGGACCAGTTGCATACTTGGAGTGGAGGATATCCTTTGGAGCTCTTAAGGTGAGCAGTTGGATTACAACAACCGGAGAGAAAGGAGTGCTCAAGAGAAGTAGAGAGTGCAAGGTGTATGCCTACACTCAACAGGAGTGTAAAAGTTCAGAGAAGGTTCCAACACGTGAACCAGAGGCTAAGCAAGGAGATCTTGGCAGAGGCTAACTGTAGCTCACAATGAGCAAGTGGAATCTCATATAATTTCCACGAGGGAAGAGGAGATGTAACATACCCATCCACCTAAAGGATGGGCATGATACCAATATCTAATGTACCCAACCACCCACACGATGACAACGCTACTGCAAAAAATGGTTTTTGAACTGATCTTGAATTATAATAACATTTAATATGAAATCAAGCATGAAAGACCCACATGCATTAATAAATATTCATGCTCCAGCATAAAGAAACAAACAACGTTCCATGCACAACAAATAACCAGCATACATGGACATTATAAATAAATATCTCATAGATAATTAAATACGCAGCGGAATATACATTATACAGAAAACACAGAGAGAACTTATCTTTACAAGTGATCATTCATTAACTAGTTGCAGACCAAGGACATTCTACCCAACCGTAGACATTGTTGTTCCAAGTCTAAACAGTAGTGTCACCCCCGAGCCAGGGCTATGAATCCACAAGGATGATTACAGAGAGTCACTTGACTTCCCAAATCAATCAACACTCAATCTCTCACAGTATTTTGAGCACCGACAACAATCCAAAGTAAACCATCTCTCTTCTACCCAACTTCACAACCCAATAGAATGGACCCCCTTCTCTGCCATGCAGTCCCTTAGGATGTTCATCTCTTTCTAGGGCTCTAGTGCAGCTGGTTCAGAATCTCCATGTTGGGAATCTCAAGACTCACAGTTGTGAGAAAACTTGAACACATGCCAAATCATCTCATCATGCAAGCCTTGATTCATGGCTAGAATATGCCAACAGACTCTACAACCAACAAACCATGGCTCCTCTCCAACAATTTTCTTTCCCTTCCCAAGCCAAACACAAATGAGGAAAGACGAATGGATGAAAGAATGAATGGAAAGAGAACATAGTAAAAGGTGTGAACAACGATAAATTGAGTGAGTGAATGAGGAAGAAATAACTAAAAGAACAAGAATGAGAACCCCCCAAATAGACCAAGGACGGGTTTAAGTAATTCTTGGAATTAAGGAACCACTTGGCCTTGCCCCCAAGAATCTCATGTAACTTTTATTCTCCATTAAAACAAAAATGGGCTAATATAATATATAATAAGTACGCATCCCCTCGATCCCCCTCTCTTGTGGAATCATATCCCCCTATCTCTTTTGTCCTTGTTCGTCTTGCAGCTAGCGATGTATTCTTTTATTAATGTTTATAGATGTATTACATCTCCTAGGCACTCTAGCCCCTTTTCAACATTATTGTCTCACCAACCAAAGTCACAATTACATAATAAATTATAGTTCATAAGGGTTAAAATTGGGGTGTTACATCCCCCTCCCCTTATTTTGTCAATGTCCTCGGTGCACAACGCCATTACAATGTTATTAACATTACAAATCTAGGCTCTTTGGCCTTAATCCACACATGCAATCCAGCCAACTCTTATATACATAGGTACCATGGCCTAAAATTAAACATGTATACATAAGCATTCTGACCCAAAACATGTATAATGATCTTCATAATTTATATTTCTGGAAGCAATTCCAACCAGCAAGCTCTCCTTCCCTCTCAATCTGCACAACCCAAAGAAATGAACCCCTTTCTCTGTCATGCATTCCCTCAGGTTGTTCCACTTCTCACTAGGGCTCTAGTGCACTCGGCCAGGAATTTTCATAGTTACGGCTTCTAGAACTCCAGCCGCAGCAAGTCCATTGGACTTTCTTCATTCCATACCTTTATCATTCAACTATTCCAACATCACCTTCTTCTTTTCATTCATAGTCTAATACTTTTTTAGATCCTCAACATTCACCATTTTCCTACAACATTTTGAATCAACAAGCATATCAATTCACAATTTTGTGCATAAAAATATTTATTTATTTCATAATTTAAGAGTATTTTTTTCATAATCCAGTACAATACTTATCTGTGTGGCTCATGGATCTGCATCCGTATGGTTTCCTCATTAACGCGGATCACTACTTTCCTTGACATACCCATTGTGTGCATGATCCCAATTAATAGTTTACAAGAACTATCAAAGTCTTCTCTTCCTTGTGGTCACTCACCTTCCAGGCCCAGGCTCAGGCATACCCTTCCCTTCTATACAGTCCCTTAGGTGATCCATCTTTCCTGGGCAAGGATGTCTTGCAAAAGAATATTTCTAGGGACACAAGGTTCTCATGTCACAACAGTAGCCTTTTCCATGCTTTCCATCTTGCATATCCAACATATCGTCTGTATTATACACATACAGTCATCATGAGATATCACTATAACATTTTTTTTAATAATACTTGTCAAATCTGTTTTATACAGGAAAAAAAAAATTCCAAGCATGAGATTTTTGCTCATAATTTGTTTGTATCTTGTGGTTGTAGGTATCAATATTTATTATGGCTTATAGAAATGCCATACCCAATACCATTATTCCTGCAATTTTCTCAACCTTCAATCAGCCAAACCGATTGTTAGCATAATCATGTAACAATTTGTAACTATGAATATCTCTAATATGTTTTATATAGGAAAATACAATTCCTAGACATGATTGTTTTGATCATAATGCTTGGCTCTGCAGCTATAGATATTAGTGTTTATTATGGGATTACATCCATGCCATATCCAATACCATTCTACCTACAATTTCCTCAACCTTCACTCATCCAAACAAGTTGGCAGCATCATGCATATGTATATTTTCATGGAAACAGTTACAAAAATTCACAAAGTGATCTCAGAATTGTTTATAACAACAATTCAATCACTCCCATTAATCCAACTATTACTGGAATGAACCCATCCTTATTTACACATGTATTATCAACCAATATTTTATTTCTTCTATCCATCAATATTTCTATCACTATGCTCCCTTGACAGAGATTTTCCATATTATATAACTACTCTCACCTGCAACTTCCTTGTTTCATTATCTAGCAAATCCTTAAGTGTTTTCAACTTCATGAGTTAGCAATACTCATGGAATCATAATCATTTCTATTTTATATAATATATGCATGCATTCACCAAAATGCATGCCATAATTCATGTAATACCACTTGTAACATTTTTAATAGTTCTGAAAAGTGAGCTTAGAATTGTAACAAAAAACAATCCAATCACCTTCAAGTAGTATTCATATTAAATATAATGCATCTATCCATCATTATGCATTTTCAAAACCACAGTCTTTTCATAATACAACAATTAATTACTAAATAAAATAAAAATCGATCTACCAATACCAATGGCCACATTTACACAATGCATCCATGCATTGACTACATAATAACCACATAACTATATCATTCATTCACTAAGGTGAGTTACAAGGTTTGGCCAATGCCTCAACACATCATCCACAAACTTCCTAATGCTTTCCTAACTGTTTGGATTCCTTCATTTTCAACCCAAACACAACACCGAGAACATAATTCTTAAGTGCTCTTCAGTGTCAAAAAAGAGGTTGCAGTCCAAACATCAAATATATTGTAGATACCACTGAGCACTCACATAGTGCTATATCCCTTCCATATCCAACCATATTATGGTCTCACACACAACTAGCTCTATGGATAATTATTTGTATAGAAGGAGTATGTTTGCATTCTTGGATATGAAGTGTTCCCTTTTCTATGAGCACTACATGTCCATGTTGTCTTTGTGCGATTACTCCACTCCACCCATCATGTTGTGCTTATACACTTATGCCCAAGAAATCCTTCATGTTGTGGCTCCAAATATTCATGTAATCCTCCAAAACAAGACAAGTATTCAACTCACCCCCTTTCACTGAGTCACATCCCTACAACTCAATGACTACTATGTGTGTGGCTATTTCACCCACACTCCCAAAAAAATGCCATAATGCCCTACCCAAAGTTCTCCAAGTCAAAAGATCCACCCAAATAAGTCCATGTCCTTTTTTCCAAAGACACATTCATCCCAATTTTCCTCATCAACTCAAACAACTGATCGTTGTGATCTCTAAGTCAACCTGCCTCCACAATATGTCCTGGGAATTCCTTTCCCCTCTAATTTCCAATACCAAAGGTAGGATCAAATCATCCATGTCATCTTGGTCTGTGTTCTACTCCACCTAGGATGCCTACCAACGGTTCTCTTGGTTGACTATTTGTTTCCTTCGTTCACGTCTTCGATTAACTCACATTGACACTTCATCAAAACTATCAAAGTCCACCTATTGGAAATCAACTAAGGCACGTCCATTTGCAACCCAAATCCACCGACATCCACCACAATATCCATGTAAGTATCCAACCTATGTTTGATGGATTCTTCAGTTGCACTCACGGATCATGTCTCCTTTTTTCCCAAGTCTTTGCCTTAGCCATCAACATCCATGCAAACTTGTGTCAGTCACTCCACAAAACAATCCTATATCACAATGTCCACAGTGCCAAATTATGTAAGTTGAAAATATTCTTAAGTCCCAAACTTCTCCTCGTACTTATCTTGGTCACCCTTCTTCATCTCATTCTTCGTCCTTTGGCTATCCTCACATTAAGTTACAAACCCCACACTTCTATCATCGATCAAATTGATCCATTTCTATGGTTCATCTGTAAGCTCCTGTAACCATATTGAATCGTTCGATCTAATTCGGAAACCAACCTATTGGAACCGCCTTAACTGCATTGAACCGCTGCTCCCTTAACTATTTAAACTGCCGATAGTTCATTCGGAAACCAACCCGAACTGTTACTCAACTACCACAGCTCGTTTGGAAACCAACTGGAACCGTTTTCTCATTTGGGAGCTTCTGGAATGGTCCATTACTCCATCTACGGTTCTCTAACTAAAATTAATGTGGAACAGTTAAAACATAGCCAACAGAAGCTTGATGGAAGCTTGGCTATAAAGACTTTTGTTTGGTCCCCAAGCTTGCTTAATTCATTGAATTTCCCTTCAGTCTTACACCATCAATCGAAGTGAGCAGATCTTGGAAGTGCCATATTGAAATCATAATTAGTGTGGAACTGGGAAAAATTCTACAACAATTAGTCAAACTCAAGCATCATCAATGGTCGGAGGTATGATCCATTTGGCATCTAAATTTCAATTATTTTGAAGAAGTTTTTATTCTGTGTATTTTAGAATCGAGTTAAAACTAACATTTGGTATCAGACCAGATTTTATCTCTGCCTTGGTGTTTTGGAGAAAGACAGGTTTATTCTGTCTTGGTGCATCCCTATTGGGTTTTCCTTGCATTTTCTCTACACATTTTAATGCATATTGTTGTACATCTATCCATATTAAGATGGCAGAACCATACATTTCTATGCATCTTTCTTTTATAATTTGGTTGTACATTTTTAAATGAAATTGTTGTGCTCTATACAGAGAGGTTTCATTGCATTGTTGTGTGTCTTTAGGTTATTTTACTATACGTTTTTCCCTAAGGAGAATAGCATCTGTACACTTTGCGCCTGAGTCACACAATAGTTAGAATTGCAATCCAGGTGATCTTTTATGGTCATTAAAATAATTTCTTTCTTAACCTCTAATTAAAAACATGCTATTTTGAATGAGKATACATYGTTGAATGTTATGCATGAATATTGTAGTTTTATTTATGCAATTTATAATTATTCTCATATCAACTTAATTTTATGCATAAAAKAAATAATGTCTAGTGATCCATATAATTTTTAATTGATTAGAGAATAGCCACAACATCTCTAATTAAATAATATTATATATTATGATTGATTAGGATCACATAAGGAATATTTAGACATAAATTGTAATTAATTATACTAAATATAATAATTTTTATCCCACGGGAATTTTTATTATATTTACATAATTAATTAGGATAAAATATTAAATTATTCATAACTTGCCCACATGAATTATGAATTAATAGTTTTATCATAAAGTTCAAATCTATGAAAGAATAATTGAATCTGCTTGAATTGGAAATTTAGCCCACAGGCAATTTTTATGTCATTAGATTCAAATTTA
>JZKD02S1677607.1:81991-95432 GCA_000966675.3 Picea glauca
GAAAATCAGACAAAGAAGAAAATAAAGGTATTGAGAACAGATAATGGTGGAGAATTCTGCAGAAATGAATTCGAAGAATTCTGTAAGAAGTGTGGTATAGCAAGGAAGAAGACTAATGCATACACTCCTTAGCAGAATGGAGTTGCAGAAAGGATGAGCAGGGCACTGATGGAAAAAGTAAGGAGCTTGCTCAGCGGTGCCGAGTTAGGATAAAAATTCTGGGCAGAGGCAGTGAGTACAACATGTTACCTAGTCAATCGATCACCTTCATCAATGTTGGATGATAAAACTCCACATGAGGTATGGTCTGGAAAGAATCCCTCTCTTCAACATCTTAGAGTGTTTGGTTGTGATGCTTATGTACATGTTCCAAAGGAAAATAGGAGTAAGCTGAATAATAAAGCTGAAAAGTGTATCTTTATTGGTTATAAAGATGGTGTGAAAGGTTATAAGCTTTGGAACCCAGAAACCAAGAGAAATGTTTACAGTCGAGATGTTGTTTTCAGAGAGGTAAAAAATGTGTCCAAACAGGAATTCCCACCAACGCAAGACGAACCTAAGAAAATAGAGCTTGATTTGGATGATGCAAAATCCAAATCATCTGAAGAAGAGGAAGCAGAGGAAGCAGAAGAAGAAGAAGAAGAACCTCATACCCCAGTATTGAGGAGATCAGTGAGAGATAGAAGGAAACTAGAAAGGTATAGTCCACCTTATTTTCGTTCCATTTTTTCTTTATTTATTACTGATGATGATCCTAGAACTGTCAGGGAAGCAGTGAATTCAGAGGATAGTAAACTATGGAAGAAGTCCATGGTTGAAGAAATGGATGACTTGGATAAGAATGAGGCATGGGATATAGTTGAGCTTCCAGCTGGAAGAAAATCGATTGGTAGAAAATGGTTGTTCAAGAAGAAGTTTAATGCACAAGGTAAAGTGGAGAAATACAAAGCTCGGTTAGTAGCAAAAGGTTATTCCCAGGTAGAGGGAATTGACTTTGGTGAGATCTTGTCCCCTGTTTCTAGGTTAACTTCTATTAGATTTCTTTTATCTATTGCTGCTACTTTTGATCTTGAAGTGGAACAAATGGATGTGAAGACAACATTCCTATATGGGGATCTGGAAGAAGAAATTTACATGAAGCAGTCAAAAGGCTTTGTCGTGAAGGGAAAGAAAGAGCTAGTCTGTAAGCTAAAGAAGTCACTATATGGTATGAAGAAATCACCTAGGATGTGGTACCAAAAGTTTGACACATACATCCTTGGATTGGGATTTGTAAGAAGCAGGGTTGATCACTGTGNTCTGGGAATGGAGATTAAAAGAGATCGTGCAAACAGGAAACTATGGTTGAATCAAAGAAAATATGTTGAGACGATATTGTAGAGGTTTAATATGCATGGAAGTAAACCGGTCAAGGTTTCTATTCCTATAGGTGTAAAGTTATCTACAAATCAGTGTCCCAAGACACAGGAAGAAGAAGAGGACATGTTCCATGTTCCATATGCCAGTGTAGTTGGCAGTTTGATGTATGCAATGGTTTGTACTAGACCGTACATTACACATGCAGTGGGATTTTTGAGCAGGTATATGTCAAAACCAGGGAAGGAGCATTGGACAACAGTAAAGAGGGTCTTTAGGTATCTTCTTGGCACCACCAGTTATGGATTGTGCTACCAAGGAAGACCGGGACTAGATAGAGTGGTGGACATACATGGCTTTGTTGATGCAGACTAGGCTGGAGACCTGTATCAAAGAAGATATACAAGTGGATATGTGTTTAACGTATTTGGAGGATAAATCAGTTGGATAAGAAAAAGACAAGCTGTAGTGGCACTCTCAACTACAGAAGCTGAATAAATTGCAAAAACTCATGCAAGCAAGGAAGCAATATGGTTACAAAGATTGTGTTCAGGTATTGGGTTGGTACAACAAGCAGTGATATTAGACTGTGATAGTCAGAGTGCAATATTCCTAGCAAAGANTTCAGTATCACTTTGTGAGAGACATGGTTGAGGAAAAGAAGGTGTTACTTGAAAAGGTTGACACTTTGAAGAATGTTGCAGATTCATTGACAAAGTCTGTGAGCACAGAAAAGTTATCTTGGTGTAGAGTAACAATGGGCATTGATTCCCTGGATTGTTGACTATATAATCCCCTGGACCCCTAGATGCAAAGAAAACAACAAGTGGGAGAATGTTGGGTATGTGTTATATTCTTTGCATGTGTGTGTGTGTGTGGACGCGTCAGATACAACAACTATGTTTGACAATCCCTTCACATAGAGCTCTGTCATGTGCACTGGGTGCTTTCCTAGGGGGGTCCCAGGGGGGGCAGATATGCCCCCACTAGTTGCGCACAGCGTTCAGGGCAACGCCCCGAAATTTTTTTTTGGGCGGTTTTTTTGCTATTTTTAGCGGATTTGTAAATTAATCCTAGATTAATGGATTAGGGTTTGGTATCTATGGAATACCTAAAAAAATTGTATATATTGTATAGTGAATGGTGAAATTCGATATAATGAAAATAAGAAAGGTTTTCCCGGTTGAGGGTTTCCGGTATAAAATCTTTTTGTACTATGTGTATGAGCCATTGATTAATTTTTGTATTGCTTAAGAATCTATATGCATTGCTTTACTTCGTAGGTTTAAAACTTACACTCATCCCTAACCCTAGAGAATCTTCCTGGCCTACTTTCATAGTATATTTTTCCCTCACATCAATTTGTTTCTTGTTAACTAAATAAATTAAAAATAAAAGTTACAAAAATATTCATAATCAATGTTTATGGTGATATAGTTTCAAATAAGTCTTTTCTAATACTTTCACAACATAAATTAACAAGAAATTAAATGTTTAAATGTTTGTAAAGTGAGGGGCATTACATTGGAACAGAGGGGATGCAAAAGTATGGAAATGAGGCTACTTGCATTCCAAAGGTTTTTCATGTGTATGGAAAATACCCCTTAGTAAATACGCATGATGTACTTGATCTTGAAGCATTATGAGCTCTTTGATTTATTTATGTTTCAATTTTTTGTGTTGGAATGCCTTTATACCTATCATTTTTTCAGTTTGTGCGGATGCTTTTTCTCATGCAATATTGTAGATAATCCATGCTTTCAACCCTTGCAACAATATTTTTCATATTGTTTATGGTATGGCATTGTCGTGCTTATATGTTTCTATACTTTTGTAGTCGACATATATATACTTGGTCTATTTAAGAATATATTTTTAAGCCTTGTGCGGATAACTTGCACCAGTCATCCTCCCACATTGTTTTAGTTCCACACCTCTGCATTTCCAATAGTTTCACATATTTGATTGTAACAAGTGACATGATTTGCAACATAGGTCATTGATTTATGGTAAATTGATTTCCTCCATTTTAGGAGGAAAGGCCAGGAATCTAGAAGAATTGCTAAGCAATTTTTTTATTTATCTATCGAATTCTAGATGGTTTTTTATTATGGTTATTTTTATTTGAAAGGTATCCAATATATGTGTAAAAGACATGTTAGTATATTGGCATCCTTTTGTTTTCCTTGGGGCAATATCAGCTCTATGATTTATTTATTGTTGGACAATTTTCTAGTCAAAAATATTTTTACTTGGCCACTTTGAGGTTGGAAGGAAGATTTTGATATGGACATATCGCATTCCTCCACATAACTATGCCTCTCATATGATAAACACTTGGTCTAGTTTCAACGAATGTGCAAAGAATCCAGAGCATTTTGCTTTCTACACTTGGGCAGTGCCCCAATAATAAGTATTGGAGACATTGAAACTATTCATGTAGTATATTTATTTATTCATGTAGTATCTTACAACTGGTCCTGCAGAGCTCTTCCAAATGTGGATCTTCTGAAACAGACATCCATGATATGCACAATGGTTGAAAATGGACCAAGGCAATGGTTTTATATCTCCATTTCAAAAAATAGATGACTAGTGCCTTTACTATTGGGTTAATGGAGTCAAATAAATGAACTAGAGAAAAAAATTTCTTCATGAAACAATTATTAGAGATTCAATAGAGGATTGAATTGGATTGGCCTCCACTAAAATCCTACGCATTGCTTGTGGTGATGGAGGAGAAAACACAATGGCATCTATTGTGCTAGAATTTTGATTGGCCTTTGTTGAAAGCCTACATTTCGGTATACTAACCTTTCATTTTCTCTTCCTTCAATGACCTTTTCAATGGGATTCTCTTTACTCAAATAATTTTTTTCTTGATTATGTAGGTTTCCTATGTTTGAATGGATTGCCAACAAGAAAATAATGAAAAATTACTTTCCAATTACACAAAAAGATAAAAATTGCCTACAAATTACACTAAAAGGCTAAATTACCTTCCAATTACACTAAAAGACTAAAATTGCCTTCCAATTACACTAAAATACTAAAATTACCTTCCAATTACACTAAAAGACAATTTTCCTTCCAAAAATTACCTTCCAAGTACAAAAAGAGAAAAAAATCCTTCCAAATAAACAACAAGACAAAAATTCCCTTCTAATTACACAACAAGACATACATTACCTTCCAATTACACTATGGTAAAAATTGTCTTGCAATTACGTAAAAATTTCCTTCCAATTACACTAAAAGAACATAAAAAATTTCTTGTCATTGTTGCGTGCGCTCTTAACACAACCAGCCAAAAATTGATGCATGACACATGTACCTTTAGGGATAGAAAATGTGTGGAGAGGCTTTGGGGAAAATAGGGCATGGGGATGTAGGATTAAAGGTATTTTGAGGCCTAGAGTAGTGACTAGGAAACTAATAAGAAGACATAAGGTATGTGGGGACTTGAAGAAGAGGTATGGGTTGGATAGGGAGTTTAGGGCCTAGGTGTAGATGAGGTCACAGGATAGGTATAGGTGGGCGAATAAGGGAATATGAGTCTAGAAACTAATTGGAGATAGAGGAATAAGAATAGAGGATGATAGTATTTGAGAAAAGGTAAGGGCCCAAGGGTACATGGGGATAAGGTATGAGTAAAGGCCWAGACAAAGGGGTAGAGGGGGATAGGGTTTGATGGAAGAAAGGGGAATGGGGAATGTGGTGGGGCATGAATGAGTRTGGTGAGAGTGTAAAACGAGGAGGAGGTGAGAAGAGGAGAAGGGTGGATGACTATGGAAGGTGGAGTGATGGGAATGAAGGAAATGAGGGAGGATCCAAGAGCTAGGATGAGGTAGGATTGAGGGGAGGAGGAGARGRGGAAAGGTAAGGGTAGAGAAAATTAGTGTAGTACRTACCTTTAATAAAGGTATTTACACATTATGGWTAAAGAAGTGGGATTGGGTGTGGAGGGGATTAGGGGAAACTAGGGAATGAGAGCYTAAGYCTRAAGGTGGTTTGAGGCATAGGGTAGTGAATATAGCGCTAGAATGAAGGTGCATAGGGTGTGGGGGGGCATGGAAGAGGTATGGTGATAGGGATATTAGAGCCCAGGTGTAGAGGGGGTTACAGTTCGGGTATATGTGGGGGCCTAGTAACATATGGTGTTATGTTATAAGTTGAGGTAAGGACTAGGAATGAGGGGATATGATTCAAGAAGAGGTAGGGACCTAAGGGTAAACATTGCTAGGGTTTGAGTAGAGGTAGGGATATAAGTGTAGAGAGATAAGGGCTTGATGGATATAATAACCTAGTGGGGAAGTGGGTTAGGGGTGGAGGGAACTAGGTGCATAGGCTTGGGCCCAAAGGTTGAGGGGCCTATGGGGGTAGGGGAAAAAATGTCTAATAGTAGAGGTAGGGCCCATGTGTGTAGGATCCTAGGGGTGTTAGATGATTTGAGATAAGAGATAAAGTGTGGGTCATTGGGCCCTATCAGCATAGGGCTATAGGTCCCCATGGGTGTAGATAGAATATGACCCAAGGTTAAATGGGTGTAGGTGTTAGGTGGAGGTGGGAGGTATTGATGCTATTTGTAGCATCAAACAAGTATTTTTGTACAAGTATATACGTCTAGATGTGCGGAAATTAGCCAGAGGATTCTACTCTTGAATTTACTTTAATTAAAATAATTATTGAAGTAAATTGACTTTATTAATTAATTATGTAATTAGTTAATTGAGTTATTTAAGGAAAGTTCTAAATGTAATTATCATGTTTGTAAATATCTAGTGATATGAGAAGTAATCTCAATTCTCAATCACTTAGGAGATTAGAAATATATTATAACTCACAATTATAAAAACAAGGCTGGGGTGAAGGAGGAAGACACTTGATATTATTGAGAGTAGAGAAGGACCTTTTCTTTTGAGACTATTGGATCAGGAAGGACTGTGAATCAAGATATTGGATGGTACAATACACCAGACTTTGCTAGGTTTGTTTATAGATGTATTTCTTTCTCTGGGACATTATCGCTACGAAAGGAGCCTTGATTTTAGCATATTAGAATCATTCTTAGCACTGGTTTTCCCTCCTATTTTTTTCAACGGGTATCTACCCAAAAACATTGGTGTTCTTGTGTGATTGATTTGGTTTCCTTGTTTATTCTTCCACTGCATGTTTATTTGATTACTCAATTGTGCTTTAATTCAATAAGTGATTTATTTGGAATTAAGTATCGAGTACTGGGTAGGTTAAATTTCAACATGGTGTCGGAGCGTGATCTCTAAAGGGAGGAAACCTTTTATATGATATCAAATCCATAGCATATCCATAAACAACAAGTGGAAATCGAAGGATGGATTTTGGGGAAACAATCATACTTAGGAAAAATAAGTTTTTGCAAGTTTACTAAGGTGTACATGGGTCATAGAAATCATATTCACATGCATACATGGAAACATTTGAACACATTCACATATACACAAGTTCTAGTGGTCACCTTCGTGTACATATGTGGGTTTTAGTGATCATATTCGCATACATACGCATAATCTAGTGGTGAGAGTCGTGTATAAGTCCATACAGGTTAGTACAAGGGAAATTTTTAGCAACAAGTTATTTATAGAGCAAGTTATCAGGTATTAGGGATGGAAACAAAAACTTTAAGAGTTGAAGACAAATTGGATGAAGTATCCAATTTCCTCTCTTGGAAAGAAAGAGTAATTTTGGCATTTAAGGAATATAACCTTTGGGAGCTAGTGGACAAAGTTATTACTCCACTAATAGATCCAACAACTTTGGAATCTCACAACAAGAAGGATATAACAACATAGAGGGTAATCTGGGATTCAGTAAAGGGTCATCTAATTCATCACTTATATGAGAAGAAGACGAACAAAGAGATGTTTGATGCCTTGGTAGGATTATTCAAGAGAAAAAACAAGAATAGGAAGATGGTCTTAAGGAATAAAATAATATTAGTGCAGATGTCTAGATCTAATAATGTTACCATCTATGTCATGAGGATCACATAGGTGCATGATCAACTTGCAACCATAGGGGAGAAAATAGAGGATGAAGATCTTGTGAATGTGGCATTGAATGGTATTCCAAAAACATGGGAACCATTTTTCAAGGGATTTTCACTCGGGGACATCTCCCAAATTGGAAGAGACTTTGGGATGATTGCATTCAGGAAGATATTTAGGAGGAGTCTAAGAGAAGAAAGTAGGGAGGTAGTGAATATAACTTGGCTCTTGTCAGTAAGACAAGGAAGGGAAAAGGAAATAGTTCTAGCAAGAAGGGTAACAATGATGGACATTCATAACAATAAGGAAAGAAGAAGGACTTGAGTAAAATCAATTGTTTCTCATGTCACAAGAATGTATATATTGCATATTAGTGTCCAGAGAAGAAGAAGAAGAAGGGTTGTGGAAATATGTATACAACAACATTAGGAGAGATGGAAATTGATTAGTTTGAAATGAAGTTCAAGAAGGATTACTCACTGGTTTCTTGCCTTTATACCATCACAATTGTGAGGAGTGCTTGGTTCTTATACAATGATGCATCTCTTCATATGACAGAAGCATCATAGATATTTAGAAGTCTAACGGAGAGTGAATCATATGTTCATGTGGAGCTTGGTGATGATGCTAGTAATGCATTGAAGGGAGAGGTAACATTCACATTCCTTCTTGATTCAGTAAGTTCATTGGATGCCTGGGATGTGCTTTACATACCAGGTTTGAAGAAGAATTTTTTTTCAGCATAAGCTATGAAGGATAGGTTATTTTCTGTTAATTTTCAGAGAGGTCATGTACTCATATGTACAGGGAAATGTAGCTTGGACAATGCAGTCATCGTTGGGGTTAGAGAGGGAACTTTATATAGGTTACAGGTCAAGCCTATTCAAGCTTTGGTACATGATAGTGACAACCTATGTGAGTTTTGGCACAGGAAGTTGGGACATGACCTACACTATAGGGTATTGTTGATTATTATGGGGATTGTTATAGGTTTTCCAAAGTTCACAATTGAGCAGTAAGGAGTGTGCAGAGGGTGTGCACCTAGAAAGAATGCCAAGGCTATTTTTTCTAGAAGTGAGAGTATTTCCAAGAGGATATTGTATATTATCCATTCAAATTTGTGTGGTTTGATGTCAATATCATCATTACAAGGATCATCATATTATGTGACATTTATTGATGATTTTTCAAGGACAACTTAGATCTTGTTTATTAATACCAAGGATGAGGTCTTCATTCAGTTTTAGGAGTTTAGAGATAAGGGAGAGAACCATATAGATAATAAGATCAAGGTCTTGAGGTCATATAATGGGGGAGAGTATACCTCCAATGAATTCAAGGATTTCTGCAAGGAGGTAGGGATCAAGAGGCAGATGACAGTCTCATACAACCCTCAGTAGAATGGGGTTGTAGAGCGAAATAATCGATCCATAATCAGTTCTTCCAGGGATATGATACATGACCAAGAGTTTCATATGTTATTATGGGTAGAGGTATTTAACATGGTGGTATATGTGCAGAACGAGAGTCTTCACAGGATATTGGGGGAGAAGAATTTGGAGGAGGAATTCTCAAGAGTGAAGCCATAGATTGGTCATTCAAGGATCTTTGGTTGTCCATTTTATGACCATGTTCCTATGGAGAAGAGGACAAATATGGAGCCTTCAAGAAGGAAGGGTATATTTGTTGGGTTCAATGAGGCCTCAAATTATTATAGGATCTTCATTCCAGCATAGAGGAAGATGGTTGTGAGCATAGCTATTAGTTTTGAGGAGAACTTGGCATCTATCATATCTCAAGAGTAATTAGCATGTTGGGCTCCTTTTTGTCACCTTTACCCACCATATTTTTCCTCTTTTATTGATCATTTTTCCTGGTATGCGCATTAATCCACTCATCATACTCATCTTTACACCCTTTTAGTCACTTCCTTGTGTGTATAAAGGTAAAGAGCATACAATTATGATTTTTATGGTTCATTAATAGTTTGAAAGGATGAATTAACACTCTAATACCTCTAACTAACCTGTTGTGAATATCTTCTTTAAGACATGACTCCATATCGGAAAAGTTGGACCACATAGACATCTGACACTCCTCTACCAAACTATTGTACAACCATCCCGTACCAGGGTACATGTTCCTGAAAATCTAGATTATGTCAGTTGAGTGGAATATTTTCAATGGGTTCAAGAAAGAAGTTGAGGATCGACATCGACCATTCCATATTTTCACGATACAAATTCCTTCTTCCTCATCCACTTTGTGTCATGAGGACAAAGGCATATTAATGAAATAAACATAGTATCAACTTTTTTGAAGTGATGAATAACTACTTGGCTAAGAATGGTGTATTTGTTTGGATCTGAACTATCTTTAGTTTCCATTATACCGAGTCATTTCTCTTTTATAAACAGGGCTTGTAGGTAGTCATAGATATAGAGAGACGATATGTAATGTTATGTTGTAAAATAAATACTGAAATATGAATATGTTGTAAACTGTTACTAATTTGTTGGAGATTAATATAAGTTTTGATTCAATGATTTTTTTTGTTCATTAGAGTCTTATATTGATCCAGGTGGATATTGGTGGCCACCCACCTATACCACTTGGACCCCCACCATTGCTTCTTTCATTTTTTTCATTTTCCGCATAGTTTACTATTTTTAGCAGTTTTTCGGGTCCTGAACTTCCGGAGCCGTTTTGAGGCCTTAAACGATTTTTTTTGGGAAAACTGGGAGCAACATGGATCTTTGATCATGTTTCTCACCCAAAAGTTGTATTCCTCGGATAGATATTTCTAACGAGGTATAGAATGCATCAAACGGAGATCGTATGCCAAAGTTACGTCCCCGGGAAGTTGATGTACCAACTTACCCAAACGGGGCCCATAGTCTTGGCGTTTCATCTCCTAGGGTTAGGTCTTTGGCTGTTTAGGGTTTTCCATTGTTTCTCAATAATAATAGGCCTTGGAGCCTCATTATAACACAGTTCGGAGGCCAGTAGCCACCACATCACTTCTCAGAGATAAGCTACCAATGCCCTAGCTAGTTTATTTCCATTCTATCTGTAAGCATATTTCAGTCATTTGTTATTAATTAAATGAAGTCTTATTTCCACTGCATCTCTATGTTTATGTGTATTTATGTATTTCATTGTGTTCCTACATAAATCCGGATCAGTGGTATCAGAGCGGTCTGCTCATTCTCGATCCTNACTTTGGGGGGCAATCTGTTACACATCAAAATTACTCACTTTGATAGTGTCGCAAGTGTCGTCATTACAAGTGTTGCAAGTGTCGCATTTTGCTCACAAGGTTGCAAGTGTCGCATGATGCTCACAAGTGTCACAAGGAAGCATACTGCCATGATGCCTATGTCGTGCCTATAACGACATGAGAAGGACACTTGAAACACCTCAAACATTTGATTTGGAAGAGGAGAAATGAGTCAACATGCTTGCAAACCTTTTGCCATCTGAAAGCACCCAAAAAACTGAGTTTTGGAGAGGAGCGCTCCCCCTTACACTATTTTAGAGTGCTGACGCTCCCCCATACACTGTCAGGGAGCGTTATAACGCTCCCCTGGCCCTTTTGAGGGAGTGCTATAGATTTTGAGAGAGCTGGCGCCCCCTAAAGCCTACTAGGGAGCGCTACAATGCTCTGATGGCCCCTTTGAGGGAGCGCTACCTATTATGGGCGATTGTTAAGTTGTTGAGATGAATGGGGGAAGCAAATTTTCATTCTTGGAAAGTAGTTGAGCTCGAATCCCTAGCCCAGCAATGATCCTAGGGCAGATTCTCAACTGAAGGAGGCAAATCCTCAACTTCCCCAAGGATATCTCAATTGGTTAAAGCCTCTCCAAGGCTATATAAGCAAGCTTTCTAAGGGTGAAAAATGGAACACAAAGGAAGAATGATACCAAACTTATGATCCCATAAGTGAGGACTGATAATAGAGAATGATACCAAACTTATGATCTCATAAGTGAGGGATGCAAAATAGAGAATGTCAAACTTATGATCTCATAAGTGAGACTGCAAATTGGAGCTGAAGGAGGGGGAAGAACTGAACATATGAAACTTATGATCTTGGAGGAAACTGACAGTCATCCAAAGAGAAGTGATTAGTGAAGCTGCTGTTATCCAGGTTGTGGATCCTTCAGGCAAGGGTCAGACGAAGAGGACTTGACGAAGTTGTCGCATTCGCATCTACGATTGTAAGTACTGCTGTCGTCATTCTCATTAATATGACACGCTTGGCCTGTTTCTTTCTAGTTTATGTCTGATACTACATGAACTTATCAGTTATTGATATATCTGTTTTCAAGATAATGCCAATAGAGTAGGAAGTGGTCGTATCTTGTTTTGTCCACAGATCTCGGCGAGGAGCAAAAGAATTGGACCGTGCAGGGACAAACGTCGATTAAAAGGTACTTCTGTTATTCTCCCTTCTCATGCATTAGGCTTAGATAGATTTGAAAGGAAGTCAGTGTCCACGTTAAGCATTTTTCTGTCTAGGGTTAAGGTCAAGCTCTAGAGGTCGATCTACTTGTCCGCAGGCAGATTTTCCTACAACAAAGAGGGCTTGTAGGTATTCATAGATATAGAGAGACGATATGTAATTTTATGTTGTAAAATAAATACTGAAATATGAATCTGTTGTAAACTGTTACTAATTTGTTGGAGATTAATATAAGTTTTGATTCAATGATTTTTTTTGTTCCTTAGAGTCTTATATTGATCCAGGAGGATATTGGTGGCCACCCACCTATTCCACTTGGACCCCCACCATTGCTTCTTTCAGTTTTTTTATTTTTTTCAGTTTCCGCACAGGTTACTATTTTTAGCAGTTTTTCGGTTCCTGAACTTTCGGAGCCGTTTTGAGGCCTTAAACGATGTTTTTTGGGAAAACGGCGAGCAACATGGTTATTACATCATTGTTTCTCACCCAAAAGTTGTATTCCTCAGATAGATATTTATAACGAGGTATAGAATGCATCAAACGGAGATCGTATTCCAAAGTTATGTCCTCGGGAAGTTGATGTACCAACTTACCCAAACGGGGACCATAGTCTTGGCGTTTCATCTCCTACGGTTAGGTCTTTGGATGTTTAGGGTTTTCCATTGTTTCTCAATAATAATAGGCATTTGAGCCTCATTATAACACATGTCGAAGGCCATTAGCCACCACATCTCTTCTTAGAGATAAGCTACCAGCGCCCTAGCTAGTTTATATCCATTCTATCTGTAAGCATATTTCAGTCATTTGTTATTAATGAAATGAAGTCTTATTTCCACTGCATCTCTGTGTTCATGTGTATTTCTGTATTTCATTGTGTTCCTACATAAATCTGGATCAATGGTATCAGAGCAGTCTTCTCATTCTCGATCCTTCTTTGCATGTCACCAACGAGATCGGGGTATAAGGAGTTGGGGCTCGATCTGGTTGAACCTTTACAAGATCAGCCTCGCAAACCCCGACGACCGCCCATGGGGGAAGAAAATAAATATGAGGGAGCAAGATATCCTATCAAAATACTTCTCGAGGAGGCCCTCGAGAAACAAAGGAACGCGATGATGGACAACTTTGCCCAGATTCTTCAACGGATTCCGACTGGCGGCGCATCGACATCCAGAAGCCACTCTGAAGGCGCCACTCCTTTTAAGGTACAAGTAAACTTTGAAATTCCCATATTTGACGGCCAAATAGATGCAGATGTCATAGATAGATGGTTGAATCTTTTACAAGGATATTTCTCGGTTCATGACTTTTCCGACCGAGAAAAGATTATTTTTGCACTTCTCAAATTCGGCCCCCATGTCAAGGACTGGTGGGAAACCTACTCGGAGCAAGAGGGAGAGGGAGAACCCTCTTTGTTCTCGGCTACACCCACTAGGAATTCTTTCCGAGATTCCATCAAGGAACAATATTATCCCATGGGGAGCTATGAGGACAAATACATACAATGAACTACATTGCGGCAACAAAGGGACCAAGATGTGCATGAGATGACGAATTTGTTTCATACCCTACGCACAAAGTTGGGTATCAAAGATTC
>JZKD02S1677607.1:111587-123310 GCA_000966675.3 Picea glauca
AAAAAACAATCCTTCAACTACCCAGTCCTAGAGCAGATCCGTCCCTCTTCCCATCCGAGTTCAAAAGATGGAGAAGCAACTGAGGAGATATCGAAATGGACCTAGATGAACACGAACTACTTGGAATAGACCTCGAAAACTTAGAACAAGCCTATCACAAGAAGGAACTGTACACCATCCCCCCATATCAGCTTCGCAAAGTTCATAAGGTTTTCCTCAACTCCTCAGTGGGCTCAGCTACTAAATCTAGCACGGGCTTGGGCCTCCAACGCATCCAACAGAGAGAGCAACGCAAACCTCAAAAGGACGTGAAGAAACGAGGAAGGATATCCACCCAGAAGCTCATACAAGAAATCAATCACTTCATGGTAAATTCAAGTCACATACACCTCATCTTTGACAGGTTTCCCCCTCTCACCTCTCCATCCTCATCATGAAGCTAATCTCTTGGAACATACGCGGTCTCAATGGTCATAGTAAGTAAAGGCTTCTACGAGATCGAATCATAGCAAAGCAACCCAACATTCTTCTACTTCAAGAAACAAAATGTGCAGGGGAAGAAATGAATCAAATCCTCTCCAGATGTTGGAAACATGGACAAATGATGACCATCAATGCCAAAGGCACAACTGGTGGTTTGGCCATTCTTTGGAACCCTAGTTTTGTGCTCCTAGAGAATTTCTTCACAACCCGGTGGACAATCAACAGAGTATCGACTCATTGGATCCAATATGCCAGGATTCCTCACAAATGTCTATGGCTCGACCACTCTCGGGGACACGCCAAATTTCATTAAACACCTGGAGTGACTAGCTAGTCTCACTAGTGACCATAGATGGATAATGGGTGGTGACTTCAAAATGATATTCCATCTAGAAGAGAAAAGAGTCGGGATTTGAAGATTAGAGGTGGAAAGAGGGCACTCTCAGGATCTAATAGAAAATATTTGTTTCATTGATTTGGAAACCCAAAATGGGCTCTTCACTTGGTCAAACCGGTGCATGGGATCCCAACAGGTGGCATGACGTCTAGATCGATTCGTGGTGTCATAATCCCTCTCGATTGATGGCCTCTCGCTAAATGCCAACATCTTGGATACCGCTGGCTCCGACCAATGGCCCATCCAATTCTCACTAGACATCTCTGGCTCCCCCTGACGAAATCCCTTCAAATTTGAGCATTTTTGGCTCACTCATCCATAGTTACAAGCCATGGTCTCGACCTGGTGGCGAGAAGCCGCCATCCCATATGGCTCCAAGATGTATTGTTTCCAACAAAGGTTCAAAAATTTTAAGCAATGCCTTAAGCTTTGGAATAAACAGAACTCCGGGAACATCTTTGAAGCCCAAAGAAATCTGAATGATCAAATGAATCTCCTCTAGACTCAAATCAGAAATCATGGCCTCACGGAGGAACTCAGAGAGCAAGAAAATATTCTCAAGCAACAGGTGGAGGAAAGGCGATCTCAAGAGGAAGTTTTATGGAGGGAAAACTCTTGAATATAATGGATTCAATAGGGAGAATGAAATAACAATTTCTTCCATCGTGCAATGATCCAAAAAAGACACACCAATCACATCACACACTTATTCACGGAGCAAGGGAATATCCTCCAAACTCATGAAGATCTCGAGTAGGAACTGGTCTTTTTTTACCAAGACCTAATGTTTGATCCCCCTGATGAAAGATCTCCTGACATTGATAAGAACGCTCAGCACAATTCAAATATCATAACCCAGGAGTAGAATGACACCCTGTCCAAACCTATCATGATTGAAGAAGTATACCTAAAAATGTAGGATTGAAGAAGTATACCTAAAAATGTAGGACACCCCTGAAGGTAAATCTCTAGGCCCAAACGGCTTCATGGCATACTTATTTCACTTATGCTAGCCCATGTTATGGGAGGAAGTTTGGGACATCATTGAGGAATCTCGAATCTTCGGTCAAGTTCTCCCAGCTCTTAATGCCACTTTCCTAGCCTTCATCCCCAAGGAAGAACAAGTCACTCATCCTAAGCAATTTAGGCCTATTGCACTATGAAATGTCATTTATAAGTTGCTAACAAAAGTGATTGCCTGACACCTTAAACCCCTCCTTCCTTTCATTATCACTCCTGAGCAGTCAGGATACGTCAAAGACAGGCAAATTCTCGACAACATCATCCTCGCCCATGAAGTCATACACTCTCTTCAGACCACATGAACTCCAGGTATGTTATTAAAGTTAGATTTATCCAAATCTTTTAATAAAGTAAGATGGGCTTATATGAAGTCTATTCTTCTTTCCTTTGGCTTCACTCCAGACTGGGTTGACTGGATTATAAATATCACCTCCTCTACTTTCTTCTTTATTTCGATCAATGGTGTTCCATCCCGCCCCTTCTCACCTTCTCGTGGAATATAGCAAGGGGACCCCCTGTCCCCCCTCCTTTTCATCATCATGGTAGAAGGGCTTAGTCGTCTCATCAAAGCTTCCATTGCTGATAAAACTCTAGCTAGTCTACCCCTTCACGACATAGACTCCCCCATCTCCCACAACCAGTTTGTTGATGATACCTTAATGTTGGGCTCCCCCACTGTCCGTGAAGCCCTACACATCCTTAATATCCTTCAAACTTTCTACACATCCTCAGGAATGGACATCAATCGAGAAAAATCCCAGCTCTTCTTTTTTAACACCCCAATCCCTATTAAGCTTCATATCACCAACATCCTGGGGTTCACACATATCTCCCATTCATCCAAATACCTTGGCATTCCCCTTATCAACAAAGCCCTCCGCAATAGCTCCTAGGAGGGACTCCTTTCCTCCATGCGAAAAAGGCTCTCCTCCTGGACCTTTCACTCGCTCAACCTGCCTAATCGCCTCATCCTCCTCAAGTCTATTTTTCAAACCCTTCCCATTTATTAATTCTCGGCTCTCGAGGCCCTCAACTTCATTCTAACTGCCATCAAAACCCTTCAAAGAAACTTTCTATGGAAAGGAGCGAAAACTAAGCGAAAAATAGCTTTGATTAGTTGGGAAAAGATCTACAAGACAAAATCAGATGGGGGTATGGGCTTACGGAACCCAGTTATTCTCAATAGAGTTCCGAGTGCTAAGATTTAGTTGAGATGGCTAAAGTGACCCAAAGACCTTTGGGCCCAGCTTTGGAGGAAAAAATACGTTCCCAACATTGCAGAAAAGTAACTCATCCGATGGAATGAAAACACTCTGGGCTCCTTGATCTAGAACGCAGCCAAACAAAGCCACTCCCTTATCGCAGATCATTCCTTCTGGGAAATTCAGAATGGGAAGACAAAATCCTTTTGGCATGACTCTTGGTAACAATGGCCCTCTCTAAAGAAGGATTCCAGTGAAGACACTCTTATTTCCCCCACCACTCAAGCATGCTTAACCAAAGTCACAAATTACTGGAAAGAATACCTCCCAGGGACCACGTGGTATCATTGGAAGTCCACCCACACAGAACTCCACATTCCAACACACATGGATCTCCAGCCTTGGCACAAGCTAAACTTCTCCCGAAAAATTCAAATTCTTGAAGGCGAGGACATACTGATATGGGGGCACTCCTCACGGGGTACCTTCACAATCAAAGAAGCTTACAACATAAAGAAAACTCCCCATTCTCTCCCCACCGAGAAAGTGTGGGAAACAATCTGGGCGACCAAGCACTGGCCGAAGATAAACACCTTCCTCTCGCTCGTCATGTAGAAAGGCATTGTCACTTGGGAAAATCTCACAAAAAGAGGCTTTGTTGGGCCATCTGTTTTCCCTCTTTGTTGGATGGATTATGAATCTCAAATTCACGTGCTCAATCTCTACCCCTTCAGTACTCAGATTTGGGACCATTGCACCTCAATCATGTGCACCACGGATCATAGTCGTGAAGGTCTCAAGGAAACTTTAGAAGGATGGAGAGACTCATCTTTTCATTCTCCTATCCTCAATCTCGCCTGGAAGCTTCTTCCCGGCTTCATCCTATGGTAGATATGGAAATAACGCAACAGGTGAATCTTCCATTCGCCCCAACTTGATTGGAAAAAATTATGGAAACTCATCCATGAAAACATTATCGAAACCATCCACTTGCAGCCTTGGAAAGATGATGACTTGTCATGTCCCCCCAAGAAAAATGATTCCTGGACAARTGGATCATCAAATTCCACCCTCATTCTTCTAGGAAACCTCAAAGATCACAGGCCACAGGTAGCCCCTCACATTGGTCCCCGCCATCTCGGCCAGGGTTTATCAAGTTAAAATTTTATGGAGCCTCCAAAGGAAATCTGGGCCCTGCATGATTTGGAGCCATTCTTCGCAACAATCATGGAAACATAGTGCTTATCACTACTGCCAGCATTGGTCACAACACAAACAACGCAACTGAGCTCTAGGGACTCATGAAAGAATTACAACTTGCTCAAGAATACGGTCACCACAAGTTGATCATAGAAGGGAACTCCCAAATTATTCTTAACCTTTTTGTAAAAATACTAAATGGGGTGGACCCAGAGATAATTTCCCCTTGCCAACGACTTACCTCAGGATTAAGTGCCATTGCATCTCTCACGAGGCCTCACTTGGTTCTCATTCCATCACATGTGTGGAGGAAATCCAACCATATAGATGACTACTTAGCCAATACTGGAGTGGCTCTCGAAGAACTAGATATCATCTTCACGTTCCCTACTCATACTGGTCATCCTTTACTCTAGGATTTCATCACGAGGGATCTCAGCTCAGACAACCCCCTAGATGGGGTGTCAGTGCGATCCACGAGTCCCATGGAGAAGACAAAATCTCCCATCTCTCCGCAAACCATGTGACTGGCACATGCCGCCTCCACTCAGCATTTATCACTCTTTGATGAACTCTGCAATTCTTAATTTCTCTGCGATCCTCACTAACTACTCCAATACGCCCCTCGCTAGCTTCTCGACCTGGAGATGGAGGAAGTATGCCAACCAACCTTTCAGCATGCATATGCATTCACTCCCTAGTCTCATTCTTATGGCGATGCTTCACTCCATTGTGTGCAAACCTCGCTCTTTACTGTTTGTAGCTCCTGCACTAGGTCATAGTCTCTAGTTCCCTTCTTTGTTTTCTTGCTCTCACCTCCAACTTACCTCCACGCACATGTGGTTATGCCTCGACTCTGAGGAAATCCAAAGAGAAGCCCTCTATGGTACCGAAGAAAAGTGACTATGGCTAGCCAATGCCCGCCCTTCCTCGCCCCACCCCCTAGCTCCTCGCCCACATATTCCACTCACTCCTCCCCAGCTCAACCTGGTCTTCTGCCTCTTTCATCACCATCGACGTGCAGGGTGGAGTGGTTAGATATTTAGGGAAACTCGTTGGGCTTTGCTCTTGGCCCCCTCCTGGATGTCGCATCATCTTCTCAGCCAGCCCTAACACAACCATAGGTTCCCCTACCCTCCTTTTTGTCACCTTCTGCCCCCCTCACTTCCTTGTCGCCACACTCTCCCCCCACCTCCCCACCACCCTCCTTCCCCGTGCCTTCTCTGGAGGAACTCAACGCTCAGTTGGAAGAGATCCCTGAACAAGTGGAAGAGATGCCATTCCAACCTCATCTCTGCTCGGACTATGATTCGTGTGCTTCGTGTTCAAGGTTCCAAGAATCGGTCTAGATTCTCCAGGATTTGGTTTTTCCAGTTCACAAAGACATCAACAACCTCTTCTTTCGCTTCGTGCACCTCGACCAACGCACAAAGAAAATTGAATCTCTTCTTGCATTCATGCTCCGACCCATGCACTCACCAGACTTGGGCGCCACTGCACCAGCCTCTTCGGGAGCATTACTTGCTACAACTTAATGGGTGGCTACAAAATGTGACATGGCTATCAACCGAGACGTAGGCAAGCGAGCTGGGGAAGCTAAGGACAACAATAAGAGTCAGGCACCATGACAGTTGGCAAGATTTATAGGTGTCTGATTGCATGTTGTTTTTTCAAACTGATAAACGTTTATTGCATGTCGGATTCCATCACACTCATTTTTTGTGTCCAAAATAGGAGGTAGTCTCTTCACATTTTTGGTGCCAGTCGGGGGATAATCTTTCGTTTATAGTCTGCATGCATGGGTCAGATGAATCAGTTTCCCCACAGGGTGATTTAGACAATGATGTATAATTTTCATTGACACACAAGGACAAGGGTCGAACTGAATTGGTTTCCCTTCTCAGCAATTCAATAAATTCATATCTTTGATATCTCACACAATAGTGTAATTTTGCTCCATAAAAGATAATACATAATTTCTTACTTAAAAAATATATCATTTAAGAGAATGTAATATAAATAAACTTAAGATAAATATACTAATTCTTCATTAAACCCCATATATATATATATATATATATATATATATATATATATATATATATATATATATATATGTGAGAGTGATATATTATAAAGAGATTATTAGGTCTAAATGATAAGATTAAAAGTATTTTTAGTTATATCTAATTTAAAGAAAATAACCATAAAGTTATTAAAATAAAAATCCATTATTTTAAAATTTATAGTAAAATGGGGTTACACAGATTTGATCAGAAAGGCATAGTTTAACTGTTTTTGGATTTCCCTTTTCTCCAGTGACATTTTCTATATAATTTTACAAAAAAATTGATAATAAATTGTTGGACTTGTATATTTTTTTTCAGGAACATTTTCTATTTAATTTTACTAGAAATTAGATAATAAATTGTTGGACCTGCAGATTTGAGTGGTTACTTTTATATAATCAAAATACCACAAAAGTTTGGATTCAAAAATACAATTTAAATAACAAAAAATTATATTTATAATAAGAAAAATATGATTTTTTATTAAAACATATTACAACATGTAAAAAAAAATTCTTAAAACATATTAAATATTAAGACATGTAAAAAAATTTCTTAAAACATATTGAGACATGTAAAAAAATTTCTTAAAACATATCACAGTAAAATTTTTAGTTTTAGTTTTAAAAACATATTATATGTTAAATTTACTTATATTGCTTTTAAAATAATAAAATACACAACAGCTTTATTCCGCTATCAATCTTTTGTAAAAGAAGATTGCAAACACTATGTATAAATACATATGTATCAAATTAAAAAATTAACTAGATTGTAAAAACCATTTTGATCCCTTCTCTTCCCTTCAAGCGTCCAAACAGATCGAAAACTGAGATGAATTATTCTTATAATTTATTTGAATTCTGACGAGACTAAAAAGTACATAGATTGGTGTAGTAAATCTTTTTCTGATACCGTTTTTGAGGAGCTCGTTTATGAGATTATTGTAGTAAGCGATTCCCTTTGGATTGACTCTTCCGTGTCTTGGCGAGCCCTCTGGAAAAAAACAATGGAACTAATTAACCAGTTCAGGAAGGCAATAATAACTGAAAATCCGTTCTCGGCGATTCATTTATATTTATATTGGTATGTATGAATGACTTACTGGGATATATGCGCGACCAAGAAATTGAAAAGCGATACATGTCCATTCCCATATATTTCAGCAGCTGAACATCTTCCTGCGGATCATCGCACAAATAACCTAAATCCCATCAACGGTCATAAAAAATACTGGATAATGACANGAATGACTTACTGGGATATATGCGCGACCAAGAAATAGAAAAGCGATACATGTCCATTCCCATATATTTCAGCAGCTGAACATCTTCCTGCGGATCATTGCACAAATAACCTAAAACCCATCAACGGACATAAAAAATACTGGATAATGACACTGTGCATCGTCTTCATGCAGATCATCGCACAAATAATCTAAATCCCATCAACGGTCACAAAAAAAAGGTATAATGATACTTTGCATCCGCTTCTTCTGGTAATTAATATCTTATACCTTATAACGGTGGTATTGATCCACTGCAACATCCCCATTCTTTCCATCGGCAATTTTACCTGCATCAACGCGCTGCCGCATTAACGTACTTCAATTAAATAAAAATACACTGGCATTTGCATTGGCATTAACCTTCTTGCATGTATGTATTAATTGAAACCTAACCTGGAATATGGGAGAAAGTATCCCAAATGCTGGGGCCTCTCCCATCGTCGCGGGCAGCTCCTTCTACCTGTAAAACAAATAAGATGTTTTCAGAAAGAATAACAGGAAATTATCAGTCAGCTGTGCTACATATTGCAATTTATCWAGAAGAAAATATTTYAGCATCATAAAAACAAAAATKGTAACTCAAAAGTATCCGAAAATTTGATAAATCTAAAATTAAAACTTGATAAATCTAACCCCCMAAAATTGTATCTTAAAAGTAGTTGATCCTCCGAAAACTCGATAACTTTAAAGTTAAATGAATCTAAATTGAAGCTACATGAGAAATCATGGGGAAGGAACCACCTGATAGGCGCATGTGGCGGCACCGAACTTAAAATCCTTTGGAAACATGCTTCTATCTATCCGTAGAGAAGATGATCCTGCTGCATTAACTTCTCCAATAGCCAGGAGGATGAAGACGTAGAGTGAACGCTGCAAACAGACGCACAATGAGGTTAAGCCTTTAATTCCCGCCATTTTGCAAGTCTTAGCTTTGCATTTAGTTCAGGCCCGATGCTCAATAGGTTATAAAGTTTTTCTGGAAAGCTGTACGATAACAGTCGTGGAGATCTGGGATCGTGCGTAGGAGGAAAGGAGCATAGATAACGGTCAGATCATCACCAAGGGATTGGAGATCGTTGGATGAGAAGGATTGCAGGGCCATGACATGCTCGGACATTAATTTTCCTTGAGCGAGCCACAATTTGAACCACGATTTTAACAAAGGGATACGCGGCAGCTGGAGGTGAATTGCGGGGCGAAAATTGGGTTGGTATAAAACCACTCTTGTTCGTGCCTGCAATCGCGCATATTTCTGCAAGGTCATAGCCCATGGCCATACGGAGGAAGGGGAAAATGGAAAAAGGCTAGCACCTTAAATTCGGTGTTTTGGAAGCGCACACAGATAGCTCGCGGGTCGGTCTGAACCTGCACACAGAAGAAAATGGGCCTATGTATAAATGTTTTGGGTTCAATCAGGAGCCCAAAGAGTCGATCCAAATCACAATAAAGGAAGATCCTATACCGAGAGGTCGCAGAACCCAGGAGAGAAGGGGGGTTTCATCAGGTGGTATCAGAGCCATAATTTTGCTTGCAGACAACATGCAAAGGGTGATATAGTGACAGGAGATACTCTAAGAATTTTCATCTATATATTTTAGGCGAAAGAGAAAGAGGAGAAGACCTAATGTTTTTTGCTTGCAGACAACATACAAGAAGGAGGTGAAAGGAGATCATCTGGTAACATTAGATGATATCAGAGGTTCAAGTTTGTCTGTAGACAACAGGTGAAAAGAAGGTAGAGTACGGATGCTATGTGAGAAGGTTGTTGCATGAGCGCAAGAACAAAATTTTAAACAACCAGGTGAGATGTAAGAGAANAGGAGGTACCGCCGGCCTCACAACATCAAATCGAATAGTGGTTTCCATATCACACATCATTTCTGGAAGTCTGTTGAAGTTTCATTTGTTTCAAAACAGAGCCGAAGTTCGAAGTGCTTTCAACATCGCAGAACCTCGGCTCGACCGACAGTTGCAGGGGTTACAAATTGTCGGGATTTTCAAGTTATAAAATGGTGAGGAAGCGCAGCGGGGCTCTACTCAAGAGAGAGTTGGATAATCTGTCCTTTTTATAGACACATCCCGAAGTCCAGAAGCATTTTTCGAATGCAGGGTGTATTGAATTCGTTGAAAGGTTGCAAGTTGGTTGCCACCAGTCTACAGCAGAATCCTTTTCCAAGACTTTCGATGGGAACAAGGTTCGCATCGGGTCCATGGATATTGTGGTAGATGAAGCTACCATTGCTGCAGCAATAGGCCTACCAAGAACCGGTCAGAACTGGTTTAAAACCACTGCTCCCAAAAAATTGGATTTCAGAGTTTATTTGAAAGAGGGKTACAGGCACAAGGCATGGAAAAAGGGTATKCTAGTTTCTTATCTAGACGAAGAATGGYAGGATCTRTTCAGAGGTATCCAATTGAACATTACCTTAGAGGGCAGGTATGATAAACTTATGATGTACCACTTCAAACTCTTGGATCATTTCACAGACAAGACCCCTCTTAATTTGCCTTATTTCCTACATAAAAGTTTGACTAAGGTTTGCAAGAAGATTAGAGATCAACCCTTGAACATAAAAACTACTCTGTGTCACTTCAGCCTCATAAAATTGATTATCCTCGAGGAATTGAAACAAMAGGGAAGGAGCTGGGAGAATTTTCTATTCTGGGAAGGTTTTGAAACACAAAACGAGATTGCAAATGAACAGGGGAAGGGTTCAAAGAAACAATCATCTCCTCAAAGCAGTTCAAGAAAAAGAAGGACCCTGCTAGGACCTCCAGAAGACAGAATATCTGGAATGAAGCCTCACAGGTTGAAGAGAAAGTTCAACTTTGAGTAGATCATAGAACATACCACAGAGAAAAACACAGAGCATCCTACAGAGCAGAGTACAAGGAAGAGAACCAATATACTAAACTTGCCCTATTCAGATTCAAGAATCAAAACAACAAGATAAATGCCCTGTCACCAAGAGTCCTGAGCAGTCAGCTGAGTGTGCACAGAACTATGAAACCTTCAATCAGACATAACAAGGAGAAACATCGAAAAGCTCCAAGTCAAAGAAGTCTCAGAAAATCAAGCATTTGAAAGAGGTCATAGCTCAACAAGAAGTCTTGGAGCGAGTGATTAAAGAAAGGTATAAGAAGTTGTCTGATAACTTCGCCAAGACCAATGTTGTTTTTGAAAGATTGGCTAAGGAAAGTGTTAGAGAGAAGAAGAGGAATAAAAATCTCACCAAAGACTACAACAACTTGTGGTGGCTTGCCAAACGCCTCAAAAGGCAGATAAGGAGGTTGAAACAAAAACTAAGCCAAAAACCCCATACAGATCTGAAGGTACTCACTCAAGTCACCGTTCATATGCAAGGTGAGAAATCAGAGACACACTGAGTTTTGTTGAAATCAAATTTTGGACGTGAAAACTCATTTTGAGCGCAATCGAGACTTTCACCAGCGCAAAGCTATTACTTTATGACCCATTAGCTGTGGAAAGTGACGGCTTTCAACAGCTAACCCGCGAAAAATTAAACGAGTGCGCTGTTGAAAGCTAGAAAAGTAATTTTTGAAGCCAAGGACAGGACAGTTCAATCCAAACAGGTTTTGAAGGAGTTCTAGCATATCAGTGGGCTATCAGATCGCATGCAAAGGGTTCAGTATCAGAGGTTCGAGAGAATTTTGGTAACACATGCAAAACCATTTCCTAAAAAAACGACCATGAACGTTGGGAGATCCAACTGACAAGACAAGTGTCCTGCTATTCTTCACCACATTGCTGATACCAGGAGCTGAAGGATGCAAATGGCGAATTTGGGAGTTTGAAAACAGTTCAAGTTCTAAGTTTAGTTGTTAAGACTTTATTTTCAAGTTGTTTAGATATAATTGAATCATTTTTATTAAATACAGATCCATGCTTTTAGGATCTGTAAAACTGTTTGTAAGAGGCTATAAAGGCCTATTTTTGATATGAAACTAGGGTTCGATTTTGGGTTCTACATGATGCTACTGTAAGAGAGACCTATTCTTATTATATGAAAATTTGCAAGCTTCCTTCAGTTGTGTTGTCA
>JZKD02S1677608.1:100467-113422 GCA_000966675.3 Picea glauca
ATCGGAGGAGGGAGTTGAATCGTAGATCTAGTCTTGTCGGGAGTTCACAACTCGAGATATCAAAAGTAGGAGTTCTGGGAACTCGCAAAATCTGAGTTCGCGATTTGATTTAGAGCCGTCGGATCAAGGAGAGATCTAGACCGTTGGTTGCCTTGGGAGATATCGAGAGTTCGGAAATCAAGAGAAGGGAGATAAGCGGTCCTCCAACTTCGCGAAATGCGAAATCCCGATACGCGAAAAGGAGGTCAGGATCGTTGGATCACAAGGATTGTGGATCGTTGATTAAGCAAGCGAACCTCGCAAATTCAGGTTTCGGGAGGACAAGCAAGCAGGCGTCGTGAAACGCGAAATCATGAAGCGCTCAAAAGATTGGCCCACGGTCATAGCGAAGGGTCACATCGGCGAAGGAAAATAGAGGGGCTAGCAGGCGCTAGGCTCCTATCGAGATTTCGGAGGGCGGGAGAGTCGGGGTGACTCACATGCGAAGACCCCGTTATCCCCCACTTTCAGGGATAATTAGGAGATCATGTCTCGAGGCCCACAAGTCCTAGACATGGAGTACCGAGAGCAGGATTGACTTTAGCATAGCCCTAGAGGGCCCACCTTTAATTTCTTCTAGCATCTTTATCTTGTTAGCAACAACAGCATCCACCACCATGGGCTTGGTTTTGTGTCAAAGAAGATTCTTGCTCCATGAGGTAATTAGTCCAGGTATCATGGTATGTGTCACTTTGATCATCAAAACGATTGAATGTATGCATCTGATTCCTTTTATTTCTAACAACTACTTGGATCTTACACTTTCCCACTTGACCATGTTTGGGGGAATTGACAAGGTGCCCTAGCAAGCCTGTATCTATAGGTTTTGGTTTGCCACTAGGGGAATTTCTGAGAAGCCATCGTCTGCTCCCATCATAGTATCACTTTTCCATCTTGTTTCCCGCTCACCTATCCCATTCCACTTGTCCAGACATCGGGTTGACCTATTTTCAGGATTGCACCTTATCTCGTGGGAAGAAGGGGCTAAAGGCCCAGAAGGTAAAGCAAGCTGGTAAGAGATAAAAGCCTAAAAATAAAACCTCGAGATGCTTCGCCCAAGGATCCCCGAGAAAGCAATAAAAAGCTTCTCAGCAAGAAACAAGAGGGACCCGAAAAAATAATAAAACAAGGCCTAACCAGAGGATAGGGGGTCTCATCACGAGCTAGCTTATTAGGTCCATGGGTATCTAACAGTATGACATTGCCATTAGCTGGTGACCACACCAGGGCTGTGACTCTTGGTTGCATGGCCAAGGGAAAGGGAGTCTCATCACGAGCCAGCTTTCTCATTTCTGTGAAAATACTTGTGGGTAACGTTGTTACCACTGGTCACCACGCCAGGACAGTGTCCCCTGATTAGCTCTTGAATAAAAAACAATAAAAGATAAAAGAATAAAAGAATGAAGAATAAAAGGCAAAGAATGGGCTTGGAAAAAATGCATCCATGACAGGTACAGCTCGCCTTCAACAAAGGCACCCATAGGTAACATTTTTGCATCCTTAGCCCACACTACACCCACATGTTTGGACATCCCCGGACCACATCACCCACTTACATGGCTTGGATGAAGTTTTCTTCTGAGAACTTTCCTTCTTCTGTGGACACTAGCCCAATAGGACGCCTTGTCCTTTTCTCCAGACTTGTATTGTAGGCTTGTGTAACGCCTTTGAGCTATTAACTGATGTATTAGGGATTTTATGCACATGTTTAATAATATTGATGATGAGATGTGATTGACATTGCTATGATCCCTGTGACTGATGAGCCAATGGAGGGTGTAGCTTTTGATGTGCAGGACCATGCCCGACAGACAGGTACCATTTGGACCGGTACACATGGGGAGATGATCAGTTTGGAACTCCATGGGACTGAAGAGCCCATCAGATGGATGTTGAGACCCCATCAAGGGGCAGAGACAAGACAGAGATAGATAGATCAGGGATTTTGCACCGAAGAAGAGGAGGACGTTCCACCAAAGGCACCCTGGCACAGCTTGACCTAGGGGGGTTGACCCATTTTTAGTGGAACATTGGCCTTGTAAGGCCTAGGACGTCCCCCATGAGGTCCATGACATCATCCTTGCTTCATGGACGTTTTGGCAGATGGACAGGGCATTTGGCACATGTGGCAGCTTGGAGAAGCCCAAGGGGGGCTAACGTTTTGCTCCTGGGGGCTACATTTGCCCTAGAAGGGGCTAACGTCACCCTAGAAAGGGGATGACGTCCTTTTGTTGCTTGATTAGGGTTTTAATTTGTCATTTAATGTAAAACAGTATAATTTTCAATATTTTGGCCTTGTCGACCTTTTTATGACCTAAAAGTAAATTAGGTCATTGATACAGTATAAATGAAGGATTTTCAACCTTCATTTTTTCATCATCTCTCACTCACCACTTGGTGAGGTCTAAAATTTGCGCCCTATTCTACGGTTTTGGCTGAAATAGTGAGGCGCACTTGTTGAAGTAAGATTTTTCTTGGCATTTTTTGGCATTTATCTTGGTGGAAGGTGTTACAACTAGGGTTTGCTACTTGATTTCTTGGTCAACTGTAAGTAAATTTCTGCAAAAATTCTTGAATGAATGGTTGTAGTTTTATTTCTCTTGCATTTATGGCTATAATTTGTTGAATAAACCCTAGGGAACAAGCACACATTTTAGGTCCTTGTCTCATGTCCCCGTCAAGATTTCTAGCCATTTTGTTTGCTGAAATGAGATAGAGAGCCTTGCCATAGCAACAATCTACTCTTTCATGCTGAAGAGGATTGAGCCTAGCCTTAGCTACACTCATTTTTCCCCTTCTTCATATGCTAGTCGTACTATCCTTAAACCGAGAAGAAGGAGACGCCTTAAGCCTAGGTTCTCTACACTTGGGGCCAATTTTTCTAGGGTTTGCTGATAGAGCCTTGCTGTAGCAACACTCTGCTTCATCAAACCCTCTTGTCTTGGTTTCATGCTTTATTTTCAGCTAGCCATAATTGCCAGTGAGTTAAGGAAGGAGGAGAGAGCACCGAGGCCTAGTTCATCTACACCAAGGTGAGACTCTCTCCCCTAGGGTTTGTGTCCTTGAGGCCTTGCTCTAGCAACACCTCAAGGCTAAATCCTCTAGTCCTTAGCYTTATTACATTATTTGATCCTTCAGCTCTTGTGTCCTCCCTTTGACTCCATTAACCCTAGGAAACGCACTGATCTAAGACCTAGCCTACGAGTGTTATGATAAAAAACAACAACTCTCTAATACTTTGAACAAACCTTAACTTTACTAACCCTAGCCTAAAACTAACCTCTAACCTATGTGTTGTCGTATTCTTTAATGCTATAAACATCTTATATGCAGCAGTTATTTCATATTTAAAGCAAATGAATGGTTGGCTAAGGCGTTATTTTTAAAGTGTTGATATTTTTTACATTGAATGCCATTAGCATTTATTGTGAAGTGATATTGTAATCATTGCTATTGTACAAACTTCGATTTGCTTCATCAATAATATTGTTTACCAATTGCTTATTATCAAAAAGTCATTTATTATATGAAGTACTAACCAGCAAGCAAGCTTGCACATGTAGTTTCATTGTTGCTTTGTTCTCGGGCAGGTGATACTTCTTGGTTATTACTTCCGGATTGGCTATAAACCGAACTTTCTGATAAGGTGGTGACTTGTGAGGGGGGAATTTATCTTTTAGCTCTTAAACCTTTGCCTTCTCAAAACCCCAGGTCATCGGGGACGTCTCCCCTGGGCCTTACCTCCCTAAATAGAAAGAACCATCCCATTGTGGTGACATTGGGTGGGATTGGTTCCTGTTACGCCAGTTTGGACTTCAAACCTCAAAACTGTGCGATAACAGACCCGATACGTGAAGTCGCAACGTGCCTTTTGATCAGGTGAGTGGTCACAGTCGTGGTCACATAAAGGAAAGGGCTTAGCCGGAGAAGATCCAGTGCCAGTTTGGCGTTGAGGTTTGAACAATGCTCAGAAGAGGGCCCGTGGGTCTCATACGACCTGCGTCTTTGGAGAAAGGACCTGTGTAAGTGGGTTTGGGGTCTAGCAGAGACCTGGAGAGTCAAGCATACTCAGTTTCTTGATCGATCCTAGACCAGGAGGTCACGCAACCCTTAGGAGAGAAGGGGGGTCTACATCAGGAAATCTCCCTCAATGGAGATGGTCTCCAACCATTGGGTTGACTATGGGACCAAGTAAGATCTTACTTTAGCTGAAGGTATCCCCGACAAGAATTTGTCCAACACTTAGGTTTGACTAGCACTCAATACAAACAAAGGACGAAATGGAGACTAGCACCTTGACCTCTCCTTCCATGTGACTATGTAGCCCTTCGATGGATCAACCCGATCGTCTTGCAGTAATCCACAAACACCTGTGTCTATTTTATGAAGCATGATTACAACAAGCTAAGAAGAAAAAGCACTGGAAAATAAAAGTTCTTATTGAATGGCATAAATAATCCCACAGTTCAACCACAACTATTTGAGAGGAGGATCTAGCCTTGTATAATTTTCCTTATAATAGCTAGCTTCTCTTTCCATCCCAAAATAATAATTGTTTGACTTGTCATCCACAACCTGGAGACTAAGTCATTACAATAAAAAATGATTTTTACAATAAAATATTACCCACAAAGGAGTTCAATTTGACTTGTAAGGCAACAACCAGTTTTGGAAACACTTGGTAGTTGTGCCAACAATCCATCGAAAAACCCACGATGGTTGATTTGAGTAGCGGCTAGCTTGGAGGTGAGCTATTTGCTTGATTTGAGGCAAGGACTACGAGGAATGAGGGTCGATTGCCTTGAAAACATATGCAAATGGCTAGTTTACCTTCAACGTGCCACCTTATTTACCCCATGTTCATTTGTTTTGACTCAATGTCCATGTTTTTCCTCACGGATAGCTTGAAAAGGGTTGAATTGATTAATTGGGGCCAATTTAATTAGTTGGGGGGGCGCAATTTAATTTAGGAAGTGTGCAAACGATTAGGAAGAAGATCGATTTGACTAAGATGAGGGATGATTGCTTTGGTGTGGATCAATGGTTGACTTGGATAGGGGTCGATTTTATTTATTTAGAGTGCCAACGGCTATTTCTTATTCCCAAACTCCAACACTTGAACTCGTTCGAGCCAAACGGCTCATCCCTTTAAACCCATAGCTCTCTCATATGGACTGAATTAATTGAGATGAGGAAGCAATTTAATTTAGTGTGAGCCAATTTAGTCTAATTGAAGCAACGGCTAAGAGCGATGGGGTCGATTGGCTTGGGAAATGTGCCAACAGCTACCATTGCTTCCTATGATCCCTTTAAAATCCATTCCTTTGACCTAGCGCTATCTTTTCACCCACGACCCACTTATATTCAACGGTCAAGAGAGATACGGCGGCTACTTTAGATATGGAGGTTCCCTTAGATCAAGTCCGCTCAGTTTATTTCTCCATATAGCTGAGTACAAGGGCGGCTCCTTCACTCTTATTATAAACTTTGGTTAAGGGGTGGTTCTCTATATAATATAATGTAATTTTCTTTTTTGATCACTTAGAATATAACCTCTAATACGCCTTTTTAATTGTCACCTTATCTTGATTTTGTTGAATCCACCTAAACTTTTCCAGATTGAAGAAATCTGACACGTGGGTTTTGTCCGGAACGAGACTTGCTTCATCTTTGTTTTCAAATTTTCCTTTGCATGTCGAGGTACGACCGTATTATGCCACCTTTGCCCCGTAAATATGTTTATGTCCCACTTTAGCAACTAATTCTAGCTTATAAACCTGTTTTTTTCCAAAATTTCAACGTGGCATGTCAAGTACAAATCATAACGATCAATTTGAGCCCGTGTATTTTCAATCCGAGGACCCCATGGATTGGGATCAGTGAATTGCTTCCAGAAACAGGGAATGTTGAGATCTGTTAGACTTCCATATTGAGAATTGTAAATGAATATTGCACCATGGCCAAGAAGATGCATACAGATTCTAAAAACGTGACCATGTGGGAAAAGAGATAGGTGCGCTTAAAATATGGGCATAACAAGCACTACATAGTGAAATCACCCCTACAAAACTAATGGCTCCCATAAACCATGTGTTCCAATAGATCCATCTCAAGGCCTCCAATCCTATCATAGACAAAAGGAATTGAGAGTGGGGACTAGAGGAACTAGGCATGGCCAACCATCAAAGACCTAGGACACCACATACATAATTATCCACATGGCCTACAAGGCTTGAGGACTTGCATCTTCTTAGTCTTACGATGGTGTTGTCATGAAAAACATAAAGGGTACCTCCCAAGAGGTGACAAGACCAAAATCAAGACATAAGAAGACTGACAAACATTGCAATTTTTGTGGGAAAGATAGTCATCTAGAGTCTAAATGCTTTAAAAAGATGGAGGCCTTAGAAGCAACAATGAAGAAGCACAACATCAATCTTGATTCTTCTTCTTCTAACTCTTATTCTCATGGACATAACACTTTTTGCTTCGAGTTTCTCCTTTAATGCAACATCTACTTCTTCTTCTGATGAGTAGCTTATTGATTCTGGAACATCTTATCATATGGCTAAGGATAAAGCCATTTTTTCTTGTCTTAATAAATGTAACACCAAACAAATATTTGTTAGTGATGATAAATCTCTTAGTGTTGTAGGTTCCAGAAAAGTTCAGGTAGATGATGGTCATTTCAATGATGTATTATGTGTTCCAAGTCTTTCTTGCAACCTTCTATCGATATAGCAGATCACTCATTCAATTGAAGGTAAAACAGTAGCGTTTTCACCTCACCAAGTTGTAATCAAAGATTTAAAAGATCCTAAGCATGTCCTAACAACTGGAATTGTTGATGATATTACCAAGTTGTACAAATTTGACAGCTTTGGGTCATCATCTTTTCCATCAGGTTTTATTGTTCACAGCAATAACTTCAGCAAACTTTGGCATGAGTGGTTTGGTTATCTAAACTATTGCTCATTGCAACAACTATGTTATCAAAATATAGTGATTGTCTACCTCTTGTTTCTTGCAATGATGACGTTCACATCGATTGTGTTCTCAATGAACATCGGGACAGTTTTGACAAATGTGCCTCTCAACCCCCTTGCAGCTTGTTCATAGGGATTTGTGTGGTCCACTTCCTTCTCCTTTCTCTAGGTTCAAGTACTTCTTTACTTTCATTGGTGACTTCTCCAAATGCACTTGGGTTTATTTCTTAAAACTTAAGAGTGAAGTTTTTGACATGTTTTTGGCCTATAAGGCCCTTGCAGAAAAATAATATGGACATCAACTTCAAAGGTTAAGTACAGATAATGGAGGTGAATATGTGAACAACAAAACTATAACTTACTACACTGCACAGGGCATTCAAATGGAATACGTTGTTCCATATACACCACAGCAAAATGGTGTTGCTCAGAGAAAGAATCACACATTAAAGGAAATGGAAAATTGTGTGATCCAATCTAAGGGATTAACTCTTCATCATTAGGCAGAAGCCATCAATTGTACCAATTACATAGTAAATTGCGCTCCCACAAAAGCTTTAAAAAACATAACACCGAAAGAAGCATGGACTAAAATTAAGCCAGATGTCAACCACTTACATGTATTTGGTAGTGAAGCATGGGCTCACATTCTTTATGAGAAAAGGAAAGCATTTCAACCTAAAAGTGAGAAGTGCATTTTTGTTGGATATTCTAAAGATGTCAAAGGTTATAGACTTCTTCAACCTCATTCTAATGAAATAATTATTACAAGAGATGTTAAATTTGATGAAAATCTCTCGACCTACAATCCATCTTCAGCATTTGTGCCATCTTCTCTTCCCAACTTTTTTGCCAGTGATCCTATTCTGGTTTCTTCTTTAGATGATGATAGTGAGGATGAAAATTCACCTCTACTTGCTCACCTTCCTCCAGATGAGTCGATCGAACATGAACCTACACCAGCACCATCGCTTCCCAGATGGGTCCGTTAAACACAAGAAAGAGTTGGTGATCTTGCTAATGATCCTATAGATCAACGTCGTACACCTTCACAGTTCTAGTGAGCCTCCTCTCTTTTGGTTCAAGTTTCAGAGACTCGTGATCAAGGCACATTTGCAAAAGCTTCTAGCCATCCAGATTGGGACACAACAATGAATGAAGAATATTGTCCATTAATGGCGTACGATACTTGGGATCTTGTACCTCTTTCGAAAGGAAGAAAACTTGTCAGATGTAAATGGGTGTACGTAACTAAGCATGCATCAAATGGAAGTGTTGAAAAACATAACACTTGGTTAGTTGCTAAAAGATTCTCTCAAGTTGAAGGAATTGACTAGAATGAAACCTTTGCCCCTGTAACCAAAATGAATTCCATCTGCCTTGTTCTAGTCCTTGTTTCCTCACATAGATGGGAGGTCCATCAGATGGATGTTGAATCTGTCCTCTTACATGCGGATCTACAAGAAGATCTACATGGAATAACCTCCTAGCTATATTCAGAATGACTCTGACCTTGTATGTCGCCTTAAGAAATCTCTCTATGGTCTTAAACAAGCTCCTCATACTCAGTATGCTAAAATGAATAGCTTTCTTCTTGAGACCGTCTTTTCTAGATGTCATTATGACCCCAATGTCTATACCAAGAAAGTAGGAAACCATCGCATAATACATGTTCTTTAAGTTGATGACCTCATCCTCACTAGTAGTGACCCTAAACTCTTAACCCATGTGAAATCCAACCTTAAGAAGAAATTTGAAATGACAGACTTAGGCTATTTGCATTATTTCCTTGGCCTCCAAGTATTGCAAACAACGGAAAGAATTTATCTTTCCCAATCTAAGTATGCATGTGACCTTCTTCACTACTTTCACATGGAAGATTGTAAACAAACCCCTTCTCCCTTCTAGTCTAGAGTCACACTTGTTGCCACTTGTACTACACCTAAAGTAGATTCCACTTTGTACCGTCAATTAGTTGGTAGATTTTTGTATTTGACTCATACTCGTCCTCATATTTCCTTTATCATTGGTCTTGTTTCCCAGTATATATATGCACAAACCCCATGAGAGTCATTGGAAAGAAGCAAAAAGGATACGTTGGTATATCCAGAGTACAGTTCAATCTGGGATACAATATAGTTCAAGGGGGACTTCTTTGTTGGTTGGTTTTACTAATTTCGATTAGGCTGGCAACTCTGATGATCGAAAGTCTATTGCAAGTTACGTTTTCAGCCTTGGTTTCGAACCTATCACTTCGGCTTGCAAGAAACAATGGGCTCTTGTTGTTTCTTCAACAAATTAGGAGTATCAAGCAGTGATTAATGCAACTCAAGAAGCCTTGTGGCTTCAATAGATCCTTTCAAAGTTTGGATTCCAGCAGCAGCATTCGACCACTCTTTGGTGTGACAATTAGATTCCCATCAAGCTCACCAAAGGTTGCCTCAATCAAAGATTGGTGTGACAATAAGATTGCCTCAATCAACATTGTACTAACAAGTGATAAATTCGTTGCCAGCTTCCCACAGAAGATAAAAAAAAGTATGTGCTAAGAACTAAATCAACCAGTCAATAGACAAGTCAACTTGGGAGGGGTTGAGTCGACTAGTTAAATGTCCCCTCGACCAAGCAAGATGAAAACGACCAGGGAGAGTTGACTAGGTGACGACTAGGTAATGAATCGACTAGAAAAAGGGAAGTCGACCAAGCTTGTAATGTGAGTTGACCGAGTAAGTACCAGTCGTCCAGTCGAAGGGAAAATCGGCCAACTAGTGGAAATTCGACCCAAAGATGTAAGAAATCGACCAAGTTGAAGGTCTAAGCGCCCAACAAAGCTCTGTGTGATCCATACAACTGTGCACGGCCACCCACGATCTCGACACTTGTTTCTCAGTTCGTCAGTCTTTCCAGGGAGGAAATAACTCGTCCAGTTGATATGAAATCTATTAGGAAATAAATGAATGGACCAACAATGCAAGGAGTCGACAAGATTGATAATTAATTCACCCAGCAATGAATTTAACCATCCAACAACCGACTTAATTGCGCAAGGGAAAAGAGAGAGAGAGAGAGAGAGAGAGAAAGAATGCCCAGGTAACTAAGTAAGTCGACCAGTTATAGAATTAAATCCCTAGGAAGAGAGAACATCCAAGCATAGGAGTAAGTAAGACAACCAGTGAGGAAATGGCCCATGTAATGTTAATTCATCCCAAGCACTGTGAATAACAGCTGAGGCAATGAAAAATGACCGAGGGGTAAAGAGATCGGGTCTATAGAGAGAGAAAAACACCCAACTGTCTAAAATAAATGAATTAGTTGTTAAATACCATGAGTTGGAATTAGAAACACGGTTGGGGAATGCAACGACTCTCTTATCACAACCATCAATCTTCCTCACTCAAATAATGGACGGTCTAAGTCAAATAATGGACGGTCTGAGTTAGCTTTTTGTTGGGATTCAATGCTTCTATGAATTGGAGCGACATGTTCTTGTAGCCATCATGGTTGGAAAGAAATCCATTGGTTCAACCAACTGCCATTCTTTACAACTGAAAACACACATCCCTCAAGAACAATGGCCAACAACTGTTTGCAGATGCCATTAACAAAAGAGTTTTAAGAAAAACATGAAGTGGTGGCAATGAATTGAATGCTATCACACAAAAATAAAATCAAACTCATAATCAACAAAAGGATTTTACCCTGGAAACCCAAATGGGTAAGCCAGCTTCAATTGGGCTCAGTATTTCATTCGGCCATCTCTGGTTACAATGCTACTCATCCCTCTCTCCTTGGCCAAAAAAAAAAACCATTCCAAATGAGAATGAAGGAGGAAATAGGGAGAGATGGAGGTAAGGGAAGGCCAACAGACATGGCTCTTTACTTCCCATCCTCAGCCTTCTCTATTTTTTTTTCCATTTCATTAAATTCTCGGTTCATTTTTTCCTCACATTTTCATTTTTTTGTCTTATGTGTTTTACATTTGGTTACCTTTTACATAGTTTGGATAACCTTCATAAGTTGTCGAATTGTCTTGCGAGTACTGAGTCTCACCCATTCATTTGGTTCGAATCCATTTCGGATCACACCTCCCCATTGAGACACTTTTTGGTCTCCAAAAGTTCAACGAAACCAATCTGGATCAGTGTACTTCTGTCTACTTCTTTGTAACATGGCTCTGACTCTGGCTCCTGGCAACGGCTCTAATTCTGGCTCTGGCTCTAGTCCTCGGCTATGGCTCTAGCTCTGGTTTTGACTCACTTGTTCCCACAATGCAAAAGTCTGTTCATTGACTCTCATATCTCAACAATCTCCAAATATGAACTCTAGACTCAACATCCATTCCCATCTCCCTCTCTACCTTGGATACAATTCGTCTTGGCAATCATGAAGCTAAGTCAATGGTTGGTCATCTTGTTCAAAGTGAACCCAGCATGTTGCCATCATGCAACAACTCCTTAAGGGAAGTATGGTTGCATTCCTCTGCTAGGATCAATTGTTTCCTGTCATGGAAACAATCCTTCGATGCCTGCACATGCTTGCAAGCACATCATGGAGTTCTTAAGAACTCCTCCAAAGGTCATTGACCTCTAAGCACCAATATCTGGCACATCTTGAAGTATGGATTCTTCCGATGCAAGAACGAAAACAACCATTGGAATGTGGTTTCCCTCGTCATCAATCTGTTGACCATCTTGTTGGTGATGCAAACTTCAGGTGCTACTATCTCTACATGGGCAACTTCTACCCCTTGAACTGGAGAGGCAGACAACTCTTCATCTTCTACAATCTTCACTCTCCACACTCTTCTCTTGGTTGTGTGAGCTCTGGGGTGAAGCTTCGGATGAAGCCGCCGACACTTTGCTTCCCAATGTCCACTCAACTTGTAGTGGTGGTAAAAGATTTTAGTGTTGTGGTATGTACTACTCGAGATAGTTCTTTTCTTCCTATGCCTCTGATTTTGTTGTTGTGTTAGTGAAGTCTTCTTGTCCTTCTGCAAAGAATCAACTCTATGACATGTGGTTGGCTTCTCCCAGGAGCCCGCCTCACAATGGTCTTTCTTTGCACAATGTTAGCATGCCTTTGCGTACCAACAGTTGTCTGTGGTATGGCCTCTCTTCTTGCAGCAACGACTAACAATGAAAGTCTTGTTTGAGGTAGAGCTCTTGGTCTTCTTCTTCTTTCCTTGGCTCATCTTCTTGTTTCTTTCTTTAAGTTCAGGTGTAGGCTGAGTTTGTGACCTCTTCTCATCGCTTCCCTCCTTCAATCTAGGACAAGAAGGTTGAGCTGGTAGTGGGCTACCACCTTCACTTACTGTTGTTATTTCTCCTGATGAGGGAGCCAACTCCGACATGTCTTTCGCCTTCACGAAGATGGTCTCCATGGTCATGGGCTTTTAACTTCTTCCATCGAAGCCTAGGCCTTCATGCTTAATCCATGGTGTGGCTACAATGGGGCTCAAGATACCTCGTCTCCTCTTGCCTAGCCCTAGTCTATCATAGCCCATATGCCTTAATAGCTTGGATCCAATGCCTCTGGTACGCTTCTCAAATTCATCAAACTTCTCTTGAGGAAAGTCTATGGAAGGTGAACTTACTAAAGCAATCTCAGTCATGGTATTGGTTGAGGTAGTGGCGATGGATGGTGGCCTTGCTTCCCAATTCCCTTGGACAACTACTTGGAGCTTTGCCAATGCCTCCTCCATCTCTACCAACTCTTGTTGCAGCTATGCCAACATTTGAGTGAGCCTATCTTCTTGCTCGCTATCCAATTAGATGACCTTCTCACTAAGGTGTACAAGTTGTACTCTGTACATGTCCCTGTTGAATAAAATATTGCCATTGATGTCAAAGGTTAGAAAGTGGACTAAATAGAAATGTGACCTTGTGTTGGCGTCAGAAGTCACTCCTGGATTGCTAGCAGGAGCAGAGCCC
>JZKD02S1677609.1:15953-26162 GCA_000966675.3 Picea glauca
CAGAAACAAAACACAGAAGACACACAATACAAGAGAGACACAAATTTACATGGTTCACCTAGTGTGGGCTACGTCCACCATAGAAATTGCCAGGTCCTTCCTTTATTATTATCCAACAAATGAAGGGATACAACCTACAGCAAAACCCATTGTAACTTCCTCTTCTATCTATCACAGTCTCCTCTCTCATAATACAATATTCACCATCATCCATAGCCGCAATACATTTCCCTCATAAAAGAGGGTTGCCTTCTAAGGAAAAAAACCCTAACATAATCTCTACCGTTATATCTGCGACCTTATAATGAACAGTCTAGATTTACAATGAAATTACAATATACTTTTACAAGGCAATTTTTGTTTCAGGGGCTTCACCCCTGAACCTCCATCGGGGGATGCTACCCCCGAACCCCTGTTGGGGGGCCGCTTGCCCCCAGACCCCCCAGCCGGGGGGATAGCCCCCCCAGACCCCGCAGAGGGGGTACCCCCGCTCTGCACTCCCCCGCATGGAAGAGTGTACATACTTCTGGGGTGTAAATACTTCATGGGGTATAAACAAAGCTGAAAGCAAGGACCTCTGAATCAGGAAGATAATCAGGCTCCACAACCAACATGTACTTGAAGGAGAGTTGAAGAGCTATGCCCATACATGTGTTTTTTTGTGTGTGTAAACAGTGAACCTGGTGATAGTTCATCATGAATGACTCATGATTGTAACATGATTGTGTATTATGAATGTCGACTTGTCATTTTGGGAAGGTCGATATGTTTCAAATGAGTCTCGACTTGTGTCAATATTGTCTTGATGACTATGTTGTGTCGATCATGTTTTTCGACTTGTGTTTAGTCGATGGTGTTTGTTGGCTTGTAAGTCGATTTTGAGTACACCAAGATGCGGGAAAAAGCCATGTGATTTTATGATGTACAAGATGGGACCGTTTGCTTGAAGAGAAAAAAAAAAAATTGTTGGCATCATTTTTAGTCTTGTATAAATTTGTTTTCAAGATTGATGGTTTTCTTGGTTTGTGACAAGATGTCACAGGAAAGGTTTTGCAGCCATTGGAGAGAGGTTTGTGTTGACGTCAAAGATTTCACAAGAGAAACTTGATTCTTAGTGGGAAGTTTGGTAGTCTTCCAAGAACAAAGAGAATAGTGGGTTAGCAATAGCCAGAGAACAGTGGTTGAGGGACATAGCCAGTTGCAGTGCAAGGCATGTCAAGGTATCCAAGTGATTGTCAAAAAGACTTTTCAAGTAGAATCAGTTGATAGAACTTGGAAGTAGAAGAGTATTGAAGCTCAGACATATAATCATAAGATTTTGTGGGTCCAAAAGCCTTTAAGTGGGAAGGTGTGACCAGAATCTGGACTAGGGGTCAAATTTTGCTCAAAAAGCAAAGTTATCAAAATTGCCTCAAAACGAACGGGTGCGTAGCCCTCGTCATCACAAACCCAATGCAACTTGTTTGGGTTCAAACGGACATTGGATGAGTGAGATATCGTGATCTGTTCGATTCACCAAACAAGTAAAAAAAAATGTGTTGACTGTACAGTCCGTACGGATGCTAACGTGGAAGAGGTCGTACGCTGATGTTGCACGTCTGTACGTTGAGGTGGTAGTTGATGATGTGTCAATGCTGAGTTGGCAGTTGGGCGAATCATGATGAGACATGATGAGACAAAGTATGACCAACCGGCACACCACACGTTATTTCTTGTTATATAAACGTGTTGGATTATATTTAAATTTGAATATATGTTGAGTTGGGGCACATCCAGGCTGGGGCTTAGCCCCAACCCCCGGTCGTATAAACCTTGCCATATGACCCGAATCTACAGGGTTGCGCGCAAATTTGGATTTTCCAACGATTACAACACCACAACCCACAGTTGTATTGTCAACGAATATGACCATGCCCTCATTTGTGCATGGGAGTTTTAAATGGTTTAACCCATGCACTGACATTTGTTTCTTTTCCATTGGCTTGGAACGTAGCCCTTTTTGTATTTGTGTGCGGTCACATGGTGACCCATATGTCCACGGCTTGGTGGTTAGGGGCTAGGCGCGCCCTAACCGTCCTACAGTTCGCACGGTTATGTGTTTGTGCCCGGTGCTATGTTTTAGCATGAGATTGAGAGCATGAGCTAGGTTGGATACACAGAGATGCGTTTTGGTGAACCAGAGACAGCAAGCTTGAAGGAGGGAAATGGCAGGAGGCCTAACTTCTTCATTTTTTGGCCAAATGAGGTGTCGAAAATGCCCAACTAGGGGTTTTTGGATGTTTTGAATCCATTGGCACTATTTTCAAAGGAATTTGAAGACTTCGTTTGCAAGTTTTTCACCATTGAAGTTTCTGAGAGCTCTAGGGAGCTTGAAGCCTCATTGATTGAGGCCATGCTCAGATGAGCCCAAGTCTGTTTTCTATGAATGAATAGTCATTTTTGGCTAATTGTTATGCTATGAACACATTGTGATAGTTTTCAAAGGAATTTGAGGAATTTTACTGGTGTTTTTTCCACAATGAAGCTCAGGGAAGCTCAAGGCCACATGTAGAAGAGGTCATGCCCGGATGAGCCATGATCTGTTTTCAGAGTTCTATTAGTCATTTCTGGGGTTTTTATGTATTCTAAACCCAATGGTATGGTCAGTATTTCCATTGGAGTTGAGCATCATCTTGTAAAATAAATTTTGGACAAACTAATCCCAAAGAGCCAAGTCCATTGATGGAGGTTCAAGGAGATGTAGCCCAATTGGGGGTGAACTCCTTTATCATCTTGTTATTGTTGTGGGTTTGCTGGTTATTATTTGCTRCAAGTTATTTTTGTTKTTGTAYTTATGAAAAMAACATATKTAATCTTACAAAGACCTCACACATAAACATTTAAAAGAAGATKCATAAACTTGGCACATAATTTATCTTGCATAACTAAGACATTGAGCAAGGTCCTGAAAAGTTTATTTTAATGAAGTAGAGGGTGCTTGCGTAGCATTACAAGTCAACCCCCTATTTTCAGATCAAAAGTGCTCCCCCTCTTCAGGATATGTTGGTTCTTCTAGTTAAATTGTTGTGGTCGTGACAATAGCAGTGGGGTCTGTGTCGATGATCTGTCTTTTGTCAATATTTTCTGAATCAGATTCTGAATCATGGTTCAACTCCTTGTCTTTGATTTCAGCCACAAATGATTGTTTTGAGCGACATTCATCGATGTTGTGCCAGGAGATTTTGTGGGATTCACACCATTCTCTGGTGTCTTTCTTCGTTTTCCCGTGACCCTTCTTTTCCTATGGCTTGGACTGGTTTTCAGGATACTGTTTGTTAGGGTCATATTTATCATACTTTGGTTGTTGCAAATTTGTAGATCTAAACTCTCATTTATTTTGGTGGTTAAATTTCTGCTCGATTTTAACAACATATTGATAAGCAACATCAAGTGATGAGATGTCCAAAAAATCAATTTTTGTTTGGATGTATCTGTGTAGAGCCCCACATTATTTCAGAACCAAATGTCGCTCAGATTCTTTGATACCCAACTTGGTGCACAAGGTATGGAAGGTATTGGTGAACAACGGAATTGCGTGGCCCCTCTCTTGCCGCAGTGTGGTCCATCTCATAAACTGGTCCTCATAGTTTCCAACAGGGTAATATTGTTCCTTTACCATGTCCACAAAAAAATCCCAAGTGGGATCAACCCCATATATTCCAGACTCTTTTGTGGAACTTTTCTCCCAGTAAGTTTCCCAACAATGTTTGACATGGGGGAGAGCTTTAAGGAGTTTGAAGGTGATCTTTTCCCTATCGAAAAAATGGTGAACAGAGAAATAACCTTCTAGAAGATTTAACCATTTGTCTAGGGAATCCGCATCTATCTGACCTTCAAACACATGAATATAAAAATTAACATGTACCTTGAAATGATAGGTGCTTCCAAAGTGGTTGTTTGATGAATATGTGCATGTTTCTATCGCCATGCGTTGAAGGATGTGTGAAAAATTCTCCATCATTTCGCCCCTTTGTCGCCTGAGAGTTTGCTCAAGCAACAAATTGATAGGATATGTTGCTCCATCATTTTTCTTTTTTTCCACCATGGAGGGTTTCTTGGGTATGCGAGAGAGATTTTCTTCAAGAGAGACAAGCTTGAGACCCAACTTTCTATACTCAAACCTCTTCAGGGACATGCACTGAAAAATGATCAAGAGCGGCCTGCTCTGGTACCACTGATCTAGGTTATTTCATAACGAAATGAGAGTGGAGATATAATAAATAAATGTACAATGATATCTCGAATATCCAATATTATAACAGAAATGTATCATAGATGCAACCATAAACACAGATATACAGTAATACACATTTTTCTATTAATGAATGAAAATGTACAAAGACTGTAAAATAGAGAGTGCAGAAAGACTCGCTAGAATGGTGGCATCTTATCTCTAAGAAGATATGTGACGAATAATTATATCCATGAGAAGATGAATTTACAATGAGGCTCCAAATTCCTTTTTATCATAAATAAAATCCAAAACCCTAACCCCCATAAGATGAAAATCCAACAATTTTGTGGACCCCGTTTTGGGTAGTTTGGTGTATCAACTTCCTCGGTGTGTAATTTTGGCATATGATCTTCGTTTCGGGCACACGATAGATCATTGGAAAGATATCATTGAGGAGATTCATTTTTGGGGTTCAATCATAACTTTTGGATATAATTGATAATATCGATCTTGAAAAACATTTATTTAGACCCTCAAAATGTCCCCGGAAGTTAAAAACTGTTAAAAATAGTAAATTGCCAAAATTGTCAGAACATTGTTTTGAGTGAGTTGGAAAAGGTGGGTGGCCACTAAAATCCACCTGGATGAGTTATTATTAATTTGGGTAGACAATTTTGAAGGATACCAGAGATAGCGCCACCTACCATTATTTCTTTAATCTCTGCTAAGCAATGCAATAAGGTCATTTCACAGGCCAGGAAATTCATCTTCTTTGTGATCCATGCTCATAGTAAGAAGAAGGTCACCGCCACGTCCATGACCTCTACGCAAAGCCTCTCTTTGCATCAAAATCAAGTGGACAGGATCGTGGAAGAGTACAGATACATCTTCTCCTCACACATCGGGGTACCGATGCACTGCCAACTCAAGCATCCAATTGATCTAACCCTCAGTGCACCTCTTCCTAATGGACCAGTCTATCATCACTCGCTGATGTAAAATGAAAAAATAAATCATCATATACAAGAGCTATGTCAAAATGGGAACATTAGACCCAAATCCTCCCCTTGTGGAAGCCCGATTGTATTGGTGTAGAAGAAAGACGAGACATGGCGGCTCTGCATTGATTATAGAGCATTAAACAAAATCACAATCAGGAACTAGTACCCAATTCCCCAAATTGATGACCTTCATGACCAACTCAAGGGGGAAAATTTATTCAACAAGATTGACCTAAAGTATGGCTACTACCAGGTTCCCATCGAACCGACTGATGTATGGAAGACAACTTAATTCAAATCTAAAGAAGGTCTCTTTGAATGGTTGGTCATGCCCTTTGGCTTAACAAATGCACCAAAAACTTTCATGAGGTTTATGGATGATGTATTGAGACCATTCAAAACTGTTTTGTGGTGGTATACCTAGATTACATCCTTATATTCAACAAAACTTGGGAGGAGCACATGCAGCATATTCAACAGTTTTTGAGCACTCTACGACAGCACAAACTATATGCCAACTTGGAAAAATGCTCCTTTGACATGAACAGGGTCCAACACTTGGGCTACATTGTTGATGAGCATGGGGTACATGTGGATCCAGCTAATATCCAAGTCATATATGATTGGCTAGCCCCAACCACACTAACCGAGCTTTGGAGCTTCTTGGGACTTGCCAACTTCTACCGACGGTTCATGTTGGGATTCTCCCATATTGCATGGTCCCTCAACCAAGTGACCAAGGGTGGTGGCAAGGAAACGTTTGCATGGGGGAAGGCACAACAATGATCATTTGATGATCTAATGCATCACTTGTGGTCAACGTCACTACTCTCCTTACCATATCTACAACAATCGTTCGATATTGGACTAATGCATCCAACTATGTTGTAGGCACAGTTTTCACTCAGCATGGTCATCCAATAGCATACCATAGTGAGACACTCTCAGATACCATTCAGAAATAACCCACCTATGACAATCAAATGTATTTCATTATGAAAGCATGTCATGAATGGAAATATTACATTCTGGGAAAGGAGACAATCATTCACACTAATCACAAGCCTCTGCAGTTCATAAATACACTGAGGAAGTTGCAAAATGAACACCATAAAAAGTGGTTAAAATGTCTRCAGCAATTCCATCTCAACATCAAGAATAAGACATGGAGAAAAAATCATGTCACTCACTGCCTCAGTYGAACTCACGTGGTTGCACTCACCACYGTGCTCCATTCCTGTGGGAATGATACATCTAAGTGGCCCCAACTTTATCAACGAGGTCCTTACTTCACCACCACCTATTATCTCTTGGGTATAGGAGTGAATGTCACCGATTTTCWCATTCAAGATGGATTGTTATGYTATTTGGGCCACCTCTGTGTTCCTCCAAGCGAGCATGCAAAGATAATTTGGGAGGCTCACGATAGTCATATGGAAAGACATTTTGGCATGGARAAAACTATGGTCGTTCTACARAAACATTTTTATTGGCCAAAATTTCGACAGGACGCCAGCAAGTATATCATATCTTTCACTCCCTGTGTCATTACCAAGCTAACCATCAAGAAGCAAGGCTTATACACCCCTCTTCCTACTCCCGAGAAGCCTTGGTAATCCATATCAATGGATTACATGTMTGGCTTTCCATCCACCAAGAAAGGAAATGATYGTGTATTTGTGGTGGTTGATCGGTTTTCAAAKATGGTCATTCTCATAGCCTGCAAGAAGAGKATCACARTGGYAGACACTACCAAGCTCATCTTCAAACAAGTGTGGTTCCATTTTTGGATACCACAGACCATAATCTTCGATTGGGACAAAAGGTTCCTCAACACATTTTTGTYGATCCTCTGGTCACTATTGGACACCAAKCTCACTAAATCCATTGCCTTCCACCCTCAAACCGATGGCCAAACAGAGATCGTCAATCACATGATTGTTCACATCCTACACATGTATAACTTTAAGMATCCACATACATGAGATGATATTCTTKCCTATGTTTGTCACARCTACAAYARGGCTCTCCATAGCTCCACCAGCCATAGCCCATTTCAGGTGSGGCTAGGATTCCAACCCTTGGGTCCCATTGATRYTGCACTACCTCTTGCAACCACAYAGACAAAATATTCCCATGTTCAGTATGAGGTTGAAAAAKCCCCCAAATTCATTGAGTGGATTCATCACATCCGCCAACAAKTCCATGATATTTTTCAAAAATCCAATGCTAAGTACAAACAACGCCATGATCAACACCGGGTACCGCACAAGTTTCAGGTGGGAGACAAGGTCTGGTTACATTTGCAGAAAKAACKCCTTACAMGGCCCCATCAKAAGTTCCTTCCACTTCGTTATGGACCTTATGATAYCATTGCTTCCTAAGGGGGGAGGATTGATCCAGGTGGATATTGGTGGCCACCCACCTATTCCTATTGGTTCCTCTTAACAGTGTTTAGTTCAATATGWTTCTCTGTAATGATTATATTTCTTTCTAATTGTGAGTTTTTCACTTCTGGAGCTATCATGAATCCCTACACGGCATCCATATGGATATTGGTGGCCACCCACCTACTCAAACTGGCTTATTTTGGAAGTTTTCATGTCAATACATCYTTTTGTACTTCCAGGGTCATTTTGGGGCCCTAAACAATGGTTTTTWTTTTTTTTTTYCACAATCAAATCATATAATTACTCACATTTTGATRWCATAATGTGTAGTTCTCGAAAATACCTTTCCAACGAGCTATCACACACTTAAAATGGAGGTCGTATGAAAAAKTTATGACCCTGGGAAGTTGAGGTACCAACTTACCCATCAGGACCCACATAATATTTGGTGTTTCACCTCCTAGGGTTAGTTTTTTGGATGAATAGTTTTTTGGCAGTCATGAGTAATGTTAAAAAGGTATTCAGAGCCTCATTGTAATCATTTTTCTCAAATGGATTCATATAGCAACCACATCTATTCTCAAAGATAGCTACCACCATTCGATCAAGTTGTTTTCAGTTCTACAATTTTACAGTTTCAACCTATTTTATTTATTCAATAGAATTTATCGTTCATTGGATATATGTTGTTGTTGTTCGTATCTCTTTTTTATTGTATTCAATCATTTATTCATTTTGTTCCGCTCATAAATTTGGATCGGTTTATCATAATCATAATCTACATGAGCAATTATAAAGACTTCCATGAATTTTTTCTGACTATGAATCAATTTCACTGGTAATGTCCTAAACCAGGATTTAATTCATCCTTCTAATGTGAGGATAAATAATATACAAATTTCACTATCCCAAACAATCTTAATATTTTTTTTTGCAATATTAAAATGATTGAGATGTGTGACTAGAGAGACATTCCCTTCACCATCAAACTTTAAGTTTGACAAGAGATCAATTGTCTTGACGGAGATACCCCCTCAGGGTATCAAAAGAATCAAAGGGTTATCCCATACAAAGATACAAAGAGGAGCCATGGGTTAGTTAAAACAATTTAATGAAATGACTCCACATGTGTAGGCTTGTCATCCACCCTCCTAGCGCCAATTTTGTTGATGCAGAAAAAATTCCATTTATCAACAGTAAAGGTTGCCCCCAGTGAGAAGTCCCTAATATACCTCACACCATTTGGGATAGGGGTAACCATCTAGATTCTATCCAGACAACCATTTATACTTTGGAGTTTACCAATTGCAGCCTAGTCCACCGATGATGATTTCTAATCTAAAGAATGAAATGCAATTAATCTAAGATACATGTGTCTGAATAGAAAAGGTAACCAGAAAGAAAATATAGAACCAGACATGCTCCCTTTAATAACCCAGGAAATACTTCACACAGAGTAGAGAAAAGAATATGAATAAATAACTACAAACCCATAATAGTATAGCATCTAAGCAATCATTTACAGTCATATGTCCACGAATTCATATAAATATTCCACAAAGAACAGAAATAAGCATGCAAAAAACATACATAAGAATGGTCTATAATATGAAATACATTCTTACACAAGTGCTAAGAAAAACACAACATAATATCCCATAACACGTGTAACACAAGAATCAGAGTTCTCCCGAAAATAGCTTGACCAAAGAGGCTTCTCTTCCTTAAAAGATTAATCAATAGTACATGAAATCTCCAAGAGAAAAAACCCCTAACTTCAAATGAAATCCCCTTATTTATTGAGATTCGCCTTAAATCTTGGTGTTCCACCTTCCCAACTCTTGAACTTCCCTTTACAGACTTTTGTCCTTATCCTCCAAGGAATGATGAGGGAATAATGGCACTAGAAATTTTCATGATTTAATATATCAAACATTATATGCATTTACATTTCAAATTTTGTCTTTTACTGTTGGTAGGCCATCATGGATTTTGGCCCTAGTTTTCCTCATACAATGTGATGAACAATTTGAACATTGGATGTATCTTCTTCTTCCTAAGGGCTTTCATACCATGAGGATTGTACTATGTCTTTTGTCATTTGCACTTGATTCTTTGTTGTTGATGGTTGTTCCTATGTTAGTGTATCCTCCTTTGTTATAGATCACATTTTCCTAGATGTTGTTGTGTACTAGTGAATGCTCTTTGTCCGGATGTATAGAAATAGTGTCTCTTTAGTCTACTCCTTTGCACACAATGTATTTAAATTTCTAAGTGTGATATTTTTCCATACGGTACCTAGGTGTCATTCCACACCAAATACATGAGTTTCTCATATATAACATTTCAAAATATAAATTAAAATATATTTAACCATGGATAAATTAATTGGAAATTGAGTGAGAAGTTCATATCTACTTCCCTAAGTTTGATATTAGTCACTTTGATGGTTGTTTAAGGACATCCCCCATTGCAATGATGTGTTATTGAATTTTGGGTTGATGAAAATATGTCAACATGAAAAATAAAAAGTATATGATGATCAGTTAGTAATCATGTAAACCTTATAATTTGAAAGTTATATAGCTCGTTGATACCTTTCCAA
>JZKD02S1677609.1:31006-42665 GCA_000966675.3 Picea glauca
ATCCTTCATAATTTGAAATATTTATAGACCAATGTATTTTCCATTAGGAAATGGAGTCAAACTTGTGATTACTCAATGAATAAAGTTTACTAGTAGGAAGCAGGAAATGAAAAGCTCTAAGTTATCATGTACAAAGATAAGCAAGGTGGAGTATGATACTCTAGCTAGTCTAGTGGATGTAAAGCAATGATCATACACAATTAACATTGGATTTTTTTTATTATGCATCAAAACTCAGATAGTTTGTACCTTAAGATTTCTCCTATGATTATATGTCAAGAAATTTGAAGGACAATCCATTCAGTGCTTCGAGGCTGTATTTCTTCACTTGGAGTCTCGTGAGTTTTTTGTTCCAGTTTCTTGGAAAATTAAAGTCTTCTTCAACAAACATGTGTTCAATAGCCCGGGATCGTACTCCTATAACTTATTATTGTCTAGTTGCTAATGCTAAGGATAATGATACTGAAGTGATTTAATATTTTAGTTAAATATTTTCCAAGAATTTTGCACATGGTTCTATCATGAAGATGAATGTAAACCAAAGTTCATCCAAGCTTCAAACAAATGACAAACCGAATGGCAGTAATGAAAAAGAGAAGATAAATATTATGCAAAAAAAATAAGATTTAAACAAGCCATCCCGAGTCTCAACATGAGAACTAATAATAGTTAGTGGATTTTATTCAAGAAACAAAATAATACCAAATCGATACTATTCATGAAGAAATAGAAGATCCATATTAGGTAAGCATAAAAGGAAGTAAAAAGAACTATGCTACTCATATCCCTAATCTATTCTACACTGGTTGAAAAAATGACTATGTGAAAGCATAATGTCAATGGAGCCATTCAATCAACTCCAAACCTGCAACCACATGTTCATCAAAAGTTAATAGAAAAAATTGTAGTGAGAGATCAAAAATAGGAAGAATTGAATCAAGTAAATCTCTATCCAGCATGTGAAATTTGGAAACATTATTATTATTGGGAAATGTCGACATGTAGGACCCCTCCAACCAAGCTTCAATTCCATCATAAAATTTACAATGACCACCATAGGATTGTTGGAAGGAATTCGAAAATGAGTGGCATACTTAATGAGAACCATGTATGAAATTTGTGTGAAATGTACCTTGTGGGAGAGTCTTAATATTGTTGGTATCATTTATTCCAGAGGTTAAATAAAGTTAATTAGAACCTGGCATAGCCATCAGTTGAAACCAAAATGCCTCATTATATAGGAAAGTCTCCCTTGGCCCACATTTTACATAACCCACATGCTAATATGAATAATTGTATCTGCTAGTTTGAGGGAAACATTGAGAAAAAGACATTGACTCCAAACCTTCTCCTATAACATCATCAAAATCATGTGAGGAGTGTTGGAGTATTGAGGTGGAATCCAAGGAGGGATGATACATCTTCCCCTGAATATTAACATGTGATTATGGAGAAGATTTAGGTGGCAGTGTTTCTTGGATCAACTCAATGTTTCATGTGTCTTTCATGGTGATGGGATTTCTAAGCGATGTTATTTCTACATGGGTTGTTCGACGACAAAGGTATTCCAACAGAGGACAAACACCTTCAGTAAACAATCACATAACTAGATCAAATATCAACACACTGATGTTTTCACATGGTAAAACCCCTACGGGGAAACATCCACCACCCCAACCAACGCGGCCACTTGGAGCAATTTATTAATGCAAAATAAAAAGATTACAGAGAGATTTTACAAAGGATTTTCTCACAATCAATCAACGACAAATGACCCTCCATTCTCTTTAAATAAAGATCATGGACCAATTGGGTGTTCAGCCACAAATCAATGGCCGTTAAGATCGAGGAGAGTATGAACCGTCGGATCACTCTATGTCGGGAACATATCATGACCATCGGATTTCCTAACTACAAATGCATACTAAAGAAACACACTTTTACCTAACGACACATTATACCAAGTAGATCTTAACTAACTCCTAAGTGTCTAAATATCCTAACATCCCCTCTTAAGAACAACTTGGGATAGGATTTAAGGATTTACAATGGTGACACAATAGGAGAAGGAAGGCGGAATTAGAGTCTATCCCCCCTTAATGACAACTTCCTAAACTCCTAACATAGATCGAAGTTTGGAAAACTTCTCTTCTATAAGAGACTTTGTGAAAATGTCTGCAACTTGATATTCTATAGGGAAAAAGAGAACTTCAATAACTTGATCATGAATGATCTTTCTGATGAAGTGCAAGTGTAGCTCGATGTGCTTGCTACGCTGATGTTGAACTGGGTATTTGGCAATCTTGATGGCAATCTGATTGTCGCACCAAAAGTTGGTTGGATGTTGTTGATGGAATCCAAACTCTAAAAGGATATGTCGAAGCCACAAGGCTTCTTGACTTGCATTTACTACTGCTCGGTACTCTACTTCTGTTGAACAAAATGTAATAGCCCATTGTTTATTACAGGCCCAAGTGACAGGTCTTGAACCAAGGATGAAAACATAACCTGTAGTAGACTTCCTATCAACAGGGTTGTCAGCCCAATCTAAATCAGTGAAACCAACCAATAAAGGATTCCCCGCTGAACTATAATGTATCCCGAACTGAAATGTACCATGGACATAATGAAGTATCCTTTTATCTATTTTCCAATGGCTTTCATGGGGTGTTTGCATATACCAGGCAACAAGACCAACAACAAAGGAAAAATTAGGACGGGTGTAAGTCAAGTATAAGAGGCTACCAACTAACTGATGGTACAAGGTGGCAGTAACTTCAGGAGAAGTAAAGGTGGCAGTAAGCTTGACTCCATATTGGAAGGGAGAAGGGGTTGGTTTACAATCGTCCATGTGAAAGCGACGAAGAAGGTCACAAGCATACTTAGACTGGGAAAGAAAAAATCCTGCATTGGTTTGCAAAACTTGGAGGCCAAGGAAATAGTCCAAAAATCCTAAGTCTGTCATTTCAAATTTATTCTTAAGGTTGGTTTTCACATGGTTTAAAAGTTTTGAGTCACTACCAGTAAGGATAAGCAAGGATTATGAGATGGCTTCCTCTGATACCATGTTCGACAACACATGTCTTCTAACAGAGGACGAACACCTTCAGTAACCACTCACATAACCAAATCAAAGATCAACACACCGATGTTTTCACGTGGTAAAACCCCTATGGGGAAACATCCATAGCCCCATCCAATGCGGCCACTTGGAGCAGTTTATTAATGCAAAAGAAACAGATTACAGAGAGATTTTACAAAGGAGTTTCTCACAATCGATCATCGACAAATGACCCTCCATGCTCTTTAAATAGAGATCATGGACCAATCGAGTGTTAAGCCATGGATCAATGGTCATTAAGATCGAGGAGAGTATGAACCATCGGATCACTCTATGTCGGGAACATATTGTAACCATCAGATTTCCTAACTACAAATGCATACTAATTCATACTAAAGAAACACACTTTTACCTAACGACACATTAGACCAATTAGATCTTAACTAACTCCTAAGTGTCTAAATATCCTAACATGGGTATCTGAAAACCATTTGTTTTATGCATACCTTGTATCTTTTGTCATTAATATCTATGAATTGAGATCATAAATTTCAAATTGTACAGGATCACTGGATGATACATTGGTGCTCACATTCAATTCCGAAACAGAAAAATATTCATCGAAAACATGGTTATCGTGATCAAATTGTGTTTTAGCATGTTCCAGAAATTTAAATTGCAAAGGAATTTCAACATTGTGCATCTTGGATTGACTGTCATAAAGAATGAGTCTTTGATCAATCAAAGCTTTGAAATCTTGATGCTCTCGTTTATCATTCAATATTTTATCATTGAAAGAGTAATGTAAAGATTGCATTGGATGATACGCAAGTGGGTGCTCGTGTGAGTGATTATCATCAAACAGATTTGTATAAAGGGAATGAAGATCTTCATATTCTGAAACTAACTGGATTTATTCAGTAGTAGAATTGTTCCAGACCAAAACATACTCATGATTCTCTAAAGGAGAGACACTAGTTTGTTCCCACTCTAGATCTAAAGGGTTTAAGAGTTTTGATGGAAATTCACTTATATTTGCGACAGAGTACTGATTAAAAAACATGAACCCCATATCTTTCATTATCAGATCATGATTTTCCTTGAAGGATATTGTCTCTATAGTTCCCAGTGATAACCATCATCCAAACCTATATCATTTTCGTGAATAGATTCTTCATTCAATACAGATTTGACATCCTCTATTGAAATATTTTCCTCATTTCTCTTCAAAATCAGATTGCAGAATATCATATGTTTGAGGATAGGATAGAATGGTCTGTAAGTTTGAAAGTATTTCTTTGGGATAAGAGGTGACTTGTAACACCCCTGTTTCCCCCAGTTTGTAAATATAACTATATTGGTCAAGAGACTATGGAAAACTCGATATGTGTGAATGTTTGATTTGACAAACCTTTGAATAAAAGGTCAAGGAATGTAATTTATGTTATTAATAGAAATGGACAAGTGTTGCATGATTGTTGAAAGCGGGGGTTTGCCAAGATAGACCATGGATACTATGAAAGAGATGGTGAGGGGAACCATGAATTGTTGAGATAATCCCCCACCAAACCAGTACCTTGTTTTATTTAATTGCTCAGGACGAGAATAGTCCTCTAACCGAGGAATGAATTACAGTCAGGTTGGTAGGTGGAAATACCTCCTCAAGAGTTAATGAGGGGATGGGGCAAAGCGTCCATCGGAAAGGCTTTCAAACCTGACCATGGAATAGGAATTCAAGCCACACGCAATCTTGTTGATGAAGTAAGGAAAGGAAGGTGTGGTGGGCAGAGGAAGACATCCGAAGCGAAGTAGAGAAGAGAGGTTAAGCTCTCAAGTTTGAGGAAAAACTGGAAAAGGAATGTGTTCTGGTAGCAGGATGTGGCTAGCAGGGTTATGATAGAAGTTGATAAACGAGAGTGTTGAGTGACTAAGGAAGTACTCAGGCGGGCCTGCTTTCTTAGTATAGAGAAACTCATTGCCAAGATCCTGTGGGAGGAGGAGAGTAACATTCATCCCTGACTGTTGCTGACCCGGAAGATAGAATTCTCTCTCAGATCATCATGGTCTAGCTCGGGGGTGGCCAATGGTAAATCTGTTAGGAGTGACTGAGCCTATGGTTGGGTGGAAACAGGAACCCCTTTCAATAGTCGCATCACGTTGTTTGGTTTTGATAAGTGTGTTCATACCTTGTGCATTGAAACGGAATAATGCATGAATGCATGTATTTATCTGTATATAAATTGTTTTTGTACTGAATGATCAAGTTATGTGTATGTGTTTGTGTTCTTGTGAACTTATGCTTATAATTGGTCGTCTATATGCCCCAGTCTAGAATCCGTGACATCCTTGGAACATAAGCCTATAGGAGGGCTAGGATAGAGAGAATTGCATCAATCTGACCACATCAGTTTAGAAAGGATATCTCCTTCAGACTCCTTGTTATGCAATCGGGACATCATTCCCAAGTCCTTAACAATTTCATGATAAAGCTCGGGAAGGATAGCGAGATTAAGTCTCGAAACGGAAGATCATTTTGTTTGGAAGAAGAGCGGACGAGATCTATTTGGGAGAACCCATATGACCAACACCTAGGAACCCCAGGCTAAGCCTAAGGGAGTTAATTCCTTCTAACTTTAGAGCTCCAAAGGTTCGGGACTTCGGGGTATTGTCGACCCTACTAATCATCAACTAGCCAAAGGTAACTAGGAGTTTTGGTTACAGGAAAGTTGACCGGCAATGGATGGTTTCCCTAGTGGTTAGAGGAACCTATCATACCGACTAAACCAGGATCCAACCCCTTATTGTGGAGAAGCGTGAGCCACTGATCGAGAATTTTTGGGGATTCCCTTAGCCGTTGGATCTACACCAAGAAGACTTCGACAAAGTTCTACTTCGAGAGAATAGATATGCTATAGCATCAAACTTCCCGAACGTCGAAGTTATGAAGTAAAGGAGAGTTGTAGATTTGGGGGAGATCATCAGGAGCCCCACCTACCGTCCAATCATCTAGGAGAAGGGACCCGCACACAGTACTTCGGCAAAGCCCTGCTTCGGGAGAACAAAGTGGCAGTAAAGCCAAAACCCCCGAAGGCCGAAGCCGCTAAGTGACTAGGACCATAGATCTAGGGATCCTTCAAGTCCTTTCCTAGACATAGGATTTATGATGTATTCAACGTGGCATTGATCGCTTCGAGAGGATAGGGGTGTTGTAATGCCAAACTCCACGAAGGTCTAAGTCATGAAGTAATGTGGATTGTCGATCCATGGATACTTTGGGACCCCTCTCAATCGTCGATGTACTGGGGACGTGTGGTGCTAGATCCTTTAGTTCGAAGACTGGGCACTCCAGGGAATTGGAGGTGTGGTGTGTCGAAAATCTTTGAAGCCCGAAGTAACGAGAGTCATCGATTCAAGGACACTTCGGGAATTTTCCTAACCGTCATATCTAGGTTGTGGTCAGCCCGACCCTGACCAACTTCAAGAGAAAATAGGATTTTTCATCGTAAAAATCCCAAAGGCCGAAGTCGCAAAGTAATCATTATTCGTGGATCTATGGATCCACATGGCTGGATCTTGATCGTTAGTTTTGATGGATGTTAGAAGGCTTTCCGTCTGCTGTGATGTGGAAAACCAATGTCACCAAGGTGATGTGGACCCATGATCGATGTGCCACGTGTTAGCCTAATCTGTTCTTTTCATAGATCGTGTATGCTTATTGAAACGTGACACGTGTCACCCCTGGCTCTTTCACATGTCAGCCCACGATACGTACCCGCCTAGCCAAAATAGTTGGTGAAGTGACCAAAACTTCGGGAGTCTGGGAATTCGAGACTCCAGAGGATTTGGGGTGTAGTGTAATAGAGGGACCCAAAAGGCTTGAAGGTCGGAACCATGTGGTAGGCTTATGGGACTTTGAGAGTTTAGGACTCCAGAATATCTCGTGTGTAGACAGTAAGGAGGCATTCAGTGTCGAAGTTCATGTTGGCCTACGTGTTAGACGAAGGTTGAGTCTAGTCATGGAATTGGATGGTGGATGGAATTCCACTGTGGATGAAGGAACCTGGAGGCAACACATGTGAGGTGAATTCACGTGGACACCACATGGCCCTCAACCAATGAATTCTCGAAGAACTTTGGGAAGCCATATCTTACAACCTAAAGCTCGGATTTGAGCCTGGTAGTAGTCATTAGAACGTTGTGGGTAAGTAGAAGAGGATGAAGACCTCTGACAGAGGTTTTGAAATGTTAAGAAGAGTGAAATTTTAATGCCCCATCCCTAGGAAAGATACTCAGGGGTCGGGTGTGTTACATGACTAAATAATCATCATGTGGAATTGAGTCTTGTGAATGAGAGATAATTTTATTATCCAGATCGTTCACTTGAATAGGGACAAGATATGAGAACTAGTCAAATATTTCTTGATCTGATGGTTTGTCACTTTCACAAAATATACAGTAAATATTCATCAATCTATGAAAAAAATCATCCACGAGTTCATTTCCAACCCTATGAATTTATTCAAGTTCATTAAAGAGTTCATGATCCAGGTGGATATTGATGACCACCCACCTATTCCAATTGGCTCCTCTTGATAGTTTTTAGTTCAACACATTTCTCTATAATGATGATATTTCTTTGTAATTGTGGGTTCTTCACTTTCAGGGCTATCCTGAGGCCCTACAAAACATCCAGATGGATATTGGTGGCCGCCCACCTATTCCAACTGGATTATTTTGGAAGTTTTCATATCAGTACATCTTTCTGTACCTCCAAGGTCGTTTTAGGGACCTAAACAATATTTTTTTTCTTTCTACAGTCAAACAATAGATGGATTTAGATTTTTATGGCATAATGTGTAGTTCTCGAAAAGACCTTTCAAACGGACTATCACACGCCTAAAATGGAAGTCATATATAAATTTTATGACCCCGGGAAGTTGAGGTACCAACTTACCCATCGGGGCACAAATAACTTTTGGTGTTTCACCTCCTATGTTTAGGTTTTTCCATTCATGAGTAATGTTAAAAAGTCCATTCGAGCCTCATTGTAATCATTTTTCTCAGATGGATGCACATAGCAGCCACATCTCTTCTTAGAGATAGTTACCACCATTCAAGCAAGTTGTTTTCAATTATGAAATTTTATAGTTTCAACATATTTTATTTATTCAATAGAAGTTATTGTTCACTGGATATCTATTTTTTTTCTCCATATCTCTATGTTATTGTATTCAATCTGTTATTCATTTTGTTTCTCTCATAAATATGGATCAGTGGTATCAAAGAGGTTTTCTCTTCATTTATTTTTCTTCGTGCATATCCCTGACAAGATCTAGGTACACGAAGTTGGGACTCGAACTAGTCAAGCCTTTGCAAGATCGGTCGCGCCAAGCCCAAAAACAACTCATGGGGGACGAGAAGAAAGATGATGGAGTAGGAGATCCTTTTAAACTGTTGCTCGAGGAAGCCCTTACGCAACAAAGGAATGAAATGATGGACAACTTTTCACAGATCCTTTGGTGGTTGCCCATAGGAGACACATATCCATCAAGTGGCCATGCAACCCCCTTCAAGGTACAAGTAAATTTTTATATTCCATTATTTGAAAAACTGATAGATGTGGTTGTTGTAGATAAATGGTTGAATCTGCTCGAAGGGTATTTTTCGGTCCACAATTTTTCCTATAGGGAAAAGATTATGTTTTCACTCCTCAAGGTCATTCCCCATGTTAAGGATTGGTGGGATACTTATTATGAGAAAAGAGCCATAGAGGAATCTGAAATATTTACAGTTTCCACCACATGGGATTCATTCAGGGATTCCATTAAAGAAAAGTACTACCCTGTTGGAAGCTACAAGGACTAATACACAAGATGGGCCATGCTGTGTCAAGAATGGGACCAAACAGTACCAAATTTCACCAATATTTTCCATACCCTCAGCACCAAATTGGGTATCAAAGACTCTGAATGAAATTCAGTGCTCAAATACAGTGGTTGTCTACATAGATACATTCAAACATAAATGTAGTTTCTAGACATCGCATCATTAGGTGTGGCTTATAGATATGTTGTCAAGATCAAACGGAAATTTAAGAATAAGAGGCGAGAGTTTGGATCTGCAAACTCCTCACAGCCGAAGAAGGGCAACGACAACCCCAACCCACAAAAAAAGGGACGGAGAAAAATATGGCCACTCTCAAAACAACTAGTCCAAGCCGCAGCCCAAGAACGGTAATGAGAAGTCTAAGGACACTGGAAAGTGGTGTGAATACCATAAAATATCTTGGCACAACATCGAAGAATGTCGCTCCAAGAAGTCACTGGTAACAGAGCTGAAATATTCTGATTCAGAGGCAGATTTTGACTCTGAATCAAATCCAGAAGGGTGGAAATGGATTATCAATGTCGAATTTAGTGACATTGTCACTACCACCAAAGTTCATCCAAGCGAACCAGAAGAACCAAAGGAAGGGGAATGCCTCTTTCACTCACAAATGTGGGTAAAGGGGGATCTACTTCATTTTATTGTTGATAGCAAAAGTCATAAGAACTTGAACTCAACAGAGGTCTTCAAGCAACTAGACCTGTCGATGACACCGCACCTGCAACCCTACACCATCGACTGGATTTTCCAAGGAAGAGATCTTTTCATTAGCCAACAATGTCGTTTGACCTACGGCATCAAGCCTTTCAAAGACGAGGTATTGTGTGGTATTTATCCCCTTGAATTTTGTGATGTTATTTTAGGACATCCATATTTTTGGAAGCAACATCTTTTGTATGAGTCTAGACCCCGCAGTGTTATTATTACTTTGTGTAGATAATTGTGTAGGATACCAAAGGTAGCGCTGCCTACCACTATTTATTTAATCTCTGCTAAGAAATGCAGTAAGGTCGTTTCACAGACCGGAAAGTTCGTCTTCTTTGTGATCCATGCTCAGAGTAAGAAGAAGATTTTTTCCACATCTGTGACCTCTACACAAAGTCTCTCTTTGCAGCATAAGAAAGTGGACGAGATCGTGGAAGAGTACAGAGACATCTTCTCCTCACACACGGGGGTACCAACGCACTTCCAAGTCAAGCATCCAATTGTTCTAACCCTCGATGCACCTCTGCCTAATGGACCAGTCTATCATCGCTCATTGATGGAAAATGATGAAATCAAGTGTCAGATCCAAGAGTTGCTTCAAAAGGGGCACATCAGACCCAACTCCTCCCTTTGTGGAAGCCCGATTGTATTGGTGCATAAGAAAGACAGGACATGGAAACTTTGCATTGATTACAGAGCATTAAACAAAATCACAGTCAGGAAATGGTACCCAATTCCCCGAATTGATGACCTTCATGACCAACTCAAGGGGAAAAAGTTCTTTATCAAGATTGACCTAAAGTCTGGCTACCACCAGGTTCCCATCGAATCAACTGATGTATGGAAGACAACTTTCAAAACTAAAGAAGGTCTCTACGAATGGTTGGTCATGCACTTTGGCTTAATAAATGCACCAACAACTTTCATGAGGTTGATGGATGATATATTAAGACCCTTCACAAACCCTTTTGTGGTGGTATATCTGGATGAAATCCTCATCTTCAACAGAACTTGGGAGGAGCACATGCAGCATATTCAACAGGTTTTGAGCACTTTGCGGCAGCATAAGCTATATGCCAACTTGGAAAAATGCTCATTTAACATGAACAAGGTCCAATACTTGCAATACATTGTTGATGAGCATGGGGTACATGTGGATCCAACTAAGATCCAAGACATCTGTGACTGGCCAGCCCCGACCACACTAACCTAGCTTCGGAGCTTCTTGGGACTTTCTAACTTCTATCGACAGTTCATGTTGGGATTCTCCCATATTGCATAGTCCCTCGGACAAGTGACCAAGGGTGGTGGTAGGGAAACATTTGCATGGGGGAAGGCACTACAACGAGCATCTGTTGATCTGAAGCATCACTTGTGCTCAACACTAGTACTCTCCTTAACATATCTACAACAACCGTTCGATATTGAGATTGATGCATATGACTATGTTGTAGGTGTGATTTTCACTCAGCATGGTCATCCAGTAGCATACCATAGTGAGACACTCTCAGATATTGTCCATAAATACCCCACCTATGACAAGGAAATGTATTCCATTGTGAAAGCATGTCGTCAATGGAAATATTACATTCTGGGAAAGGAGACAAACATCCACACTAATCACAAACCTATGCAGTTCATATAGACACAGAGGAATTTTCATAATGACCACCATCAAAAGTGGTCCACATGTCTGTAGCAGATCCATCTCAACATCAAGTATAAGACAGGGAGCACAAATCGTGTTACTAACTGCCTTATTCTCTCTCTCGTGGCTCCACTCACCACCATGCTCCATGTAGAAAATTCCAGGTCCTATCAGCAGTCTTCTTGGTCTGTCTTTGACCAAGCTAAGACACTAAGTTTCTTGCTGTCCCAAATTTAATTTTCTTCTGTTTTATAACAGCCAACAGTAAGTTTTGTTTTGCTGATTTGTTATGGTTGTTGTCAATGATTGGGTGCCCTTGCAAGTAGTTTTTATGTTAGATAAATTACATTTATACTTCC
>JZKD02S1677609.1:55715-78470 GCA_000966675.3 Picea glauca
TGTGGTTGGGTGACGAGGGTATCGTCAATGGTAAAACGAGCACACCATCTTCTATATTCTAACATCTTGATGGAGATTCCCCCTGAGGATCTCATAAGACTTAAAGGGCTATCCCATACATAGATACAGAGAGGAGCCATGGGTTGGTTAAAACAATTTAATGAAATGACTCCACATGTGTAGGCTTGTCATCCACCCTCCTAACGCCAATTCTATTGACGCAGACAAAATTCCCTTTATCAATAGTAAAGGTTTTCCCCAGTGAGAAGTCCCTAATAGACCTCACACCACTTGGGATAGGGGGCCCATCCGTATTCTGGCTCGACAACCATTTATAGTTTGGGGTTTACCAATTGCGGCCTGGTCCACCGATGATGATTTCTAATCTAAATAATGAAATGCAACTAATCTAAGATACATGTGTACGGACAGAAAAGGTAACCAGAAAGAAAATATAGAACCAGACATGCTCCCTTCAATAACCCGGAAATAGTTCACACTGAGTAGAGACGAGAATACAAATAAATAACTACAAACCCATAATAGTCTAGCATCTAAACAATCATTTACAGTCATATGTCCACGAATTCAGATAAATATTCTGTGAAGAATTTAAATAATCATGCAACAAACATACATAAGAATGGTCTATAATAAGAAATACATTCTTACACAAGTGTTAAGAAAAATGCAACAGAATAGTCCACAACACATGTAACACAAGAATCAAAGTTCTCCCAAAAATAGCTTGGCCAAACAAGCTTATCTTCCTTAAAAGTTTCATCAAGAGTACATGAAAGCTCCAAGAGAAAAAACCCTAACTTCAAATGCAATCCCCTTATTTATTGAGATTCACCTTGACTCTTGGCCTTTCACCATCCCAACTCTTGAACTTCCCTTTACAAACATTTTTCCTTATCCTCCAAGGAATGATGAGGGAATAATGGGACTAGAAATTTTCATGATTTAATATATCAAACATTCTATGCATTTACATTTCGAATTTTGTCTTTTACTATTGGTAGGCCATCATGGATTTTGGCCCTAGTTTTCCTCATACAATGTGATGAATAATTTGAACATTGGAGGTATCTTCTTCTTCCTAAGGGCTTGCATAACATGAGGATTGTACTACGTCTTTGTCATTTGCACTTGATTATCTTTTGTTGATGGTTGCTCCTATGTTAGTGTATCCGCCTTTGTTGTAGATCACATTCACCAAGATGTTCTTGTGTATCGGTGAATGCTCTTTGTCTGGATGTATAACAATAGTGTCTCTTTAGTCTACTCCTTTGCACACAATGTATTCAAATTTCTAAGTGTGATATTTTTCCATACGGTGCCTAGGTGTCATTCCACACCAAATACATGAGTTGCTCATACATAACATTTCAAAATATAAATTAAAATATATTTAACCATGGATAAATTAATCAAAAATTGAGTGAGAGGTTCATATATACTTCCCTGAGTTTGATCGTTGGTTTCTTTGATGGTTGTTTTGGGACATCCCCCATTGCAATGATGTGTTATTGAATTTTAGGCTGATGAAAATATGTCAACATGAAAAATAAAAAATATATGATTATCAGTTAGAAATCACTTAAACCTTATCATTTGGAAGTTGTAAAGATCGACGATACTTTTCCAACGGTATAAGGAACGTGTGAAACGAGTATCATAGTCAAAAGTTATGGCTAAAATACAAAATGAAGTTTTACAAGACCCGTCATTGTATCGGAGGTTGGAAGCCATTTTTTAGTCGGTGTATTGGCACTAGAAGAAGGATCAACCTCGGTATGTCGATGTCGAAAAAAGGATTGAGCTCCAGCATGTCGGTGCCTAAAGAAAGATTGAGCTCCAACATATCGGCGTTGAAGAAAGATTGAGCTCCCACGTCTAGAAGAAGGAAAATAAATTAATTAAAAATAAGTGTTGGATCCCTTTGTCATATCCATGAAGATGAGATGATTCCACTGACATTGGGCGTATCAATGGGAAATGAGTGATCTACTCCATTATATCAGCGAGAAAGAGATTTCTTCTGCCAACACTGGGTGTATTGGCGATTCAAAGGGATGATGAATTTCCTAAGGATTGATCTTAGTATGAAAAGTTGAAAATACAAGCTAAACAGTGAACAATCTATTGAAAACTATAACTCGGAAGTTGTAGAGATCGACGAGACCTTTCCAACAGTATAAGGAGCGCACGAAACAGGTTCTGGATTCAAAACTTATGGCCAAAATACAAAAGGTATTTTTATGGAAACCATTGGTGTATAGACACTCGGAAGGAATTTGTGTGTTGATGTATGAGTGGTGGACGTCCCTTTGGGCGTCGATGTATCAACAGTAGAAAAACAATTGTCTCTGGTGTATCAAAAAAAGCAACAAGATTGCCTTCAGTGAAGAAAGACAATCGAAAAATTTCTAAGTGTTTTTTTTAATAGCAAGAAACAATAATAGCTTGAGTTCAAAAGTCCCTAACTTTCTCATACGATGTTTGATTGAGGCATCGTTTTTTGCAATGCCGAAAGCATAGGTAGAGACTTCTAGTGTGAGAACTTACAACTTCATTCAAGTATTTGAGTAGATTCATGTTTAGTAAAGGTCACAGTTAACGAGGCTTACCTAGTGGCGTTGGAATAGTAATCCCACAAAACATACAACTAGTCTATTTTAGGAGTGAAAAATCCACATTAACCAGTGCCCAAAATTGTGAGCAAAGGCATTTTAATGAAAATTCGAGCCTCGTTCTGGCTACTTCTGATCTAGATTATTTTTGGCATAAAATGAGAGCGGAGATATTACACAGAAATATATAGATATATTGCAAGAGAGACAACAATATAACAAAGATATATCGGATATATAACAAGAGTCACAAATATATAGTAATGCACAATTTTTATTAATGAAATAAATGTACAGAGACTGTAAAAATGCAGAGTGAAAGACTCGCTAGAATGGTGGCAACTTATCTCTGAGAAGGGATGTGACGGCTACTCGCATTCACAAAAAGATTATTATTACAACGAAGCTCTAAGGGCATTTTTAACATAAGTAAAATAAAAAACCCTAACCCTGGAAGATTAAAAGCCAAGAGGTTTGTAGGCCCCGATGCGAGTAGTTGATACGTCAACTTCCCATGGGCGTAACTTTTGCATATGATTTGTGTTTGGGGCGCTCGATACACCATTGGAAAGGTCTAACCGAGAAGAACAATTTTCAACTCATCTAGGCAATTGCCTTTGGCAATTGCTTGGACCCCGAATCCCAAAAAAACGTCATTTAGGGCCTCAAAACAGCCCCGGAAGTTTGGAACCCGAAAAACTGTCAAAAAACTATTAAGATGGAAAATTGTTTTTTGAGCCTGTGGAATAGGTGGGTGGTCACCGATATCCACCTAGATCAATCCTCCCTCCTTAGGAAGCAATGGTCTCCATTGCGTTGAGTTTCCGCAGGAGAGAGCGAAGTGTTTGTTGAATCTGAATCTTGGTGAGTTGCTTGCCTTGATGGAGACGTCGTGCTTCTCAGTTTGTGGAAGGCTGTCACAGACCTGTGGTTGGCGGGGTTAACTCTATTCAACCAGTCGGGCTATCTGTGATGACTGTGTGCAGAAGGAATCTTTGCGTTTTGCTACAATCTTGTCGACCTGCTTCTGTTGGATAGAAGGTGCTTGGGACGAGGATGTAGTGGTTGCAGTCTCTTTTTGTTCCCCTTTTGAATAGATTGTGAAGAAACTGAATTTTGTAGTATGAGATACTACCTTGCGGCACTTTTTAGGTGGGACAATAGTTGGAACTACCTCTAGTATTTTGTAGAGATGACCCCCTAGAGTAACAATGGAACTACGGGGTCGAGACTTATAAATAACATGGCACTTCCAAATATATGGATGGCCCAACAAAACATCATAGACATCCAGTGGGAAAACATAACATGATACCTCGTCCTTGAAGGGTTGGATTCCATATGACAATCAACATTGTTGGATGACACGAAGATCTCGTCCCTGGCGAAGCCACCCAATGTTGTATGGATGCGGGTGTGGTGTTGTTAACAATCCCAATTGTTTGACAACCTCTGTTGAGATGAGGTTCTTCTAGCTTCCTCTATCAACAATAAAATGCAATGGGGTCCCCTTCACCCACATCTGTGAATGAAAAAGGCACTCCCCCTCTTCTGGATTTGTTGGATCTTCTGGTTGAATTGTTGCAGTCATGACAATAGCAGTGGGGTATGTGTCGATGATCTGTCTTTTACCAGTATTTTCATAATCAGATCCTGAATCAGGGTTCGGTTCCTTATCTTTGATCTCGGCCACCAATGACTATTTTGAGCGACATTAATCGGTGTTGTGCTAGGGGATTTTGTGGAAATCGCACCATTTTCCGGTGTCCTTCGTCTTCTCGTGACCCTTCTTTTCCTGTGGCTTAGACTGGTTTTCTAGAAGTTGTTTGTTAGGGACGTCTTTCTCATACTTTGGTTGTTGCGGATTTGCAGATCCGAACTCCCGTTTGTTCTGGTGCCTAAATTTATGCTTGATTTTAACAGCGTATCGATACGCAGCACCGAGTGATGAGATATCCAAAAAATCAATTTCAGTTTGGATGTATCTATGTAGAGCCTCGCAGTATTTCAGAACCAAATGTTGCTCGGAGTCTTTGATACCCAGCTTGGTGCGCAAGGTATGGAAGGTATTGGTGAACTCTGGCATTGCTTGGCCCCTCTCTTGCCGCATTTTGGTCCATCTCATGTACTGGTCCTCATAGTTTCCAACAGGGTAATATTGTTCCTTTACCGCATCCACAAAAAAATTCTAAGTGGGCTCGGCCCCATATATTCCAAACTTATCTGTGGAACTTTGCTCCCAGTAAGTTTCCTACCAATGTTTAACATGGGGGAGAGCCTTAAAGAGGAAGAAAGTGATCTTTTCTCAATCAGAAAAATTGTGAACAGAGAAATAACCTTCAAGCAAATTTAACAATTTGTCTAGGGCATCTGCATCTATCTGACCTTCAAATACAGGAATATCCAAATTAACCTGTACCTTGAAAGGAGAGGTGCTTCCAAAGTGGTTGTTTGATGAAGATGTGTCTATTGCTATCGATAGACATTGAAAGATGTGGGAAAAATTCTCCATCATTTCATCCCTCTGTCGCATGAGAGCTTGCTCACGCAACAAAGTGATAGAATCGCCTGCTCCGTCATTTTTATTTTCTTCCGCCATGGAGGGTTTCTTGGACGTGTGAGAGTGATTGTATTCAAGAAAGACAAGCTCGAGACCCAACTTGTTATACTCAGACATCGTTAGGAACATGTACTGAAAAAACGATCAAGAGCAGCCTTCTCTGATACAATTGATCCGGATTATTTTTGGCACGAAATAAGAGTGGGGATATAACACAGAAATATACAGAGATATTGCAAGAGAGACAATAATATAACAGAGATATATCGAAAATATAACAAGAGTCACAGATATACAGTAATACACGATTTCTATTAATGAAATAAATGTACAGAGACTGTAAAAATACAGAGTGAAAGACTTGCTAGAATGGTGGTAGCTTATCTTTAAGAAGAGATGTGACGGCTACTCACATTCGCAAGAAGATGATTATTACAATGAGGGTCTAAGGGTCTTTTTAACATAAGTAAAATCCAAAACCCTAACCTTGAAAGACGAAAAACCAAAAGGTTTGCGGGTCCTGATGGGGGTAGTTGATATGTCAACTTCCCGGGGGCATAACTTTTGCATACGATCTTCGTTTGGGGCACTGGATACACCGTTGGAAAGGTCTAATCAAGAAGAACGATTTTCGACTGATCCAAGCCAATGCCATTACCACTCGCTTGGACCTCAAATCCCCAAAAAACGTTGTTTAGGACCTCAAAATGGCCCCAGAAGTTTGGAACCCGAAAAAACTGTCAAAAAATTGCCAAGATGGAAAACTACTTTTCGAGCCCGTGGAATAGGTGGGTGGCCACCGATATCCCCCTAGATCAACTTCTTTGCTTGAATTCAGTTCTATCAATTCCTGCGGCCTCTGTGTTATATAGGCTCTTAATCCATCCATTGGAACTAAGGTCATACATCAGTGGCTAAGAATTATTATCCCGCGAAACAATTAACTAACGTTTGGAACACTTGCCACCAAGTATGCAAAAAGAGTACCAATTCTTCTCTAAGACGCAATTCAAAGCCAACCTATATCCTGTAGATGTTGCAATTAGCCAAACTAACAATAAATGGCCCTTTCATGAACAAGGCTAGTCATAGAATCAAAATGCGCAAAATATACATGCTGGTATGGTATGTGTAATAAAAGCTACTAACAACACACACACACACACACACACACACACAAACTCCCCAAGATTATTATAATATTCAATCGTGACTGCAACATGACGTAAATTTAAATCAGCGAGAAATCAAAAGAACCTGCTTAATGGACACATCGAAAAGGATCTGAGTTGGTGTTAAAAGGAGAGGCCTCAAGATGTGAATGTCTCGTCGATACACCATGTATCAACAAATATATAAGTATATCGTCAACACACTATGTATCGACAAGAAATGGAGATAAAACGTCGATATATATCGATGATTGGAAGTTGATTCATCGTCTATTTGTCGATGATTAGAAGATGATTCATTGTTGATGTGTCAATGATCGAAAGTTGATTCACCGTCAATGTGTCGATGATCAGAAGCTAATCGCCTCCAATGAGAAGAAGAAAATTCTAAGTGATGAAAGGTTTTACAACATCAACGAAAATAAGGAGATCTTGTTGATATAGGTTCTATCGGCAAGGAAAAGGAGATGCTCATCGATACACTATGTCTCGACGAAGAAAGAGGAAATTTGTCGGTACACTATGTATCGGCAAGCTAAAGTGATCTTCAAAATTGTTGAAAATGGTGAAATCTAGAAAGAAGAAGAGAATCTTGGATTTTAACATTTGCATGAAAGATTCTAAAAGGTTTTCCAGTAGTAAGAGATTAATAGGGGGGGGGAGGGGGTTTCTTCTTAGTGTAATGGTGAATAGAAGAAATTAGGGAGGGTGTTGTGTTGGCACAACAATACCATATCTAAAAAATAAAATAAGAACATAGAGGGAACTGTACACACAAAAGAAAGAATTGTTAGATTTGTATATGTCAACTCATAATGTCTTCTTACATTTATACAAGTGGAGAGGGAAAGACATTATGTAATTTCTTTCCACATTTATTATTAATGCTAAAATTACTTTAATATACTTTATTTACATAAAGCAAATTCTAATTAGTAAACAATGTCCATAAAGAATAATTACACTCACAAACACAATGGTCAAAATTAAGGGCATATGCATGTGAAAACTTTTTATATAAAAATGGAGAAGGCATTTAAGTCAATGAAAGATGTCAATTGCAAACCAAGTCTTGAGCATAACCTTTTCTTTCTTAGTTGCAACCCAATTTATGAGATCCTTAATTTTAATTAGGAAAGACTACATTTGACAAGTTTTTACTACAAGAGTCCAAAATAGTGCTATTAGAATTAACAATAGGAATAGTGGTTCTATGAGCCAAAGTCAGCATACGTAGAATAAACAATGGAGCATCACCAAAGGTAGATTAGTAAGACGAAATACTAGCCTCCATTTTTTCAATCTTCTTGAGATTCTCATTCTCCAACTCTTGCCTTTGTGCCTTGGCCTCTAAAATTTGTAGTCTCCACTATCGCCTACTACAATGTTAACATCAATGTCAAATGTAGCATGCTCAAAATCAAACTCACTAATGAGAAAGAGATTGTTAAAAGTTGTCAAATGTCAATTAGAAATATGTTCCTTATGTATAATGGAATTAAGCACCCACTCACCTATGGTCTCTTCTTGGGTAGGAGCAGAGCCAACTAGAACATGGAATACTTGAATGGTTGGTAGAGTTGTTTATGTATGTTGTGCACTTTCACATTCAGTGAGTGCCCTTAAAATGGAGATTAAATGTTTAGAGGTCCAAATAATCGAGATTTCATGTGTTTAGGCCTAGAATGACATTGGAACATGTGTTTAGGGATGAAATGATCATGCTCATGAAAACGTTTCCTTTTAGAATTCAGTTTATTTCAATCATCTGCACCATCAACCAACACAATACTAGCCCTTAGGAGGGATTTGGGCTCTTTGGAGAAGGTTTTTCTAGGAAGTAAACTTTTGAAAAGAATTAATATAAAGGCCATGATGGCCATGCATTTTAAGACTTCTCATTTTTACAAAAACATGATGGCCATGACTGCCTTTGTATGGTATCTTCCCACCTACCTAGCATCCCAATCAGTCTCATAAAGTTCATCGAAATAAGCAAATATCCAAATAACTTCATACAAAAAATGTTAATTTTGTGTCTCAAAATTCATATTCCAAATGTATTTGAATCATTGAATTTAAGTTTGATATAATTAAAACCAGAGATGAATCAACGACATCACAAAAAATTGTGTTGTCAAACCCAAAATGATTTTTCACTTGGACAAAATCATGATGTCAAACCCAAAATGATTTTTCACTTGGACAAAATCGTGATATTTAGTAAAAATCGTGACATCACAATGTTTACTGAACATAATGAATTTTTTGAGAAGTCACCAAAAAAATGGTAAGATTTAAAAAAAAAATGCCAATATTTGCTTGAAATTTGATTTTTTGGGCTCATTCTCTAACTTTTTTTTTGTCGGAAGCCATAACTTACAATATTAGTTAAATAAATGACATCGTTAACATGGAAATCAATATAGTTAGAGATGCTTATATAGCTTACTAGCAATATCCATATGAAATAAGTAATGATGGAAACAAATAAGTTTCAAAACTAATATTACAAGCCAACAACCATAGAGAGATACAAGCATATGGATAATGTTTAGGATCCTAAAATTTAGAAATATTTCATTATTTATTTACAACTCTATCAAAATCATACATTTACAATCTATAGGACATTTAAGAATATCATCCTATTAATATTGGGATCTGCTAGGGCTGTCATTGTTCGTTATTTGGTGGGAAAGAAAACTATAATAATGTAGTAAAGTTTGGAATAAACGTTTACAAGAAAAAGTCATCAAAAATTGGCAATTCGAAAATGCCAATATCAGAGTGAAATTCGATTTTTTGGACTCATTCTTTGACTTCATATTTTGTTGGAAGTCATAACTAGCAATATCGTTAAATAAACATCATTGACATTGAAATTGATATAATTAGAGATGCTTATATAGCTTAGTAGAAATATCCATGTGAAATAAATAATGATGGAAACACACAAATTTCAAAATTAATATTACAAGCCAGTGACCATATAGTATAGAGATACAAGCTTATATGAAATAAATAATGATGGAAACAAATAAATTTTAAAATTAATATTACAAGCCAGTGGCCATATAGATATACAAGCTTATCAATGGTGTTAAGGTAGCATCCTAAAATTTAGGAATGTTTTATTCTTTGTTTACAACTTTACCAAAATCATACATTTACAATCTAAAAGACTTTTGAGAAGATCATCCTTTTAATATTGGAATCTACTAAGGCTGTGTTATTGTTCGTTAACATTTGGTGGGCAAGGAAATATAATAATGTAGTAAAGTTTAGAATAATTGTTTACGAGAAAACATTGGCATCGATAGCTTATATAAGAGTAATAATTGGGAAAATATAGATCAAAAGATTCATAGTACATTGTTAATTTTCTTTTTTTATATTAACAAAAATTGCATTAAAATTATATTATTACATTGAGATTGAGGAGGCTGATGTGCCCTGTTATACCCACCAACATATTGGTGGCTATCAAGGGGAGTGTTGGAAGGTGTTAGCCCCTGATTTGCATGGGATCCTTTCTGAGAATTTTTGTGATAATGTTTTGGAAGGATTGAAGATGCTCTGTTTTCAGGATTAAGAGGAAAGAGCACTCAAAACTTTCTATCGTCGAAGAAAGATTTGAAGGGCAGAAGATGCTCTTCTCCTGTACTTATCGTGATGTTTATATGTCTTTGAGTGAACCTGCAAATTTTCTCCCCATGTCTCGTGGAGAAGGTTGCATTACCAATTTTACATCATGAAGTTGCACATTTTTGGGATAGGCTGAGTACAAAAGGGACCAAAAAATGCAGTTTCTGCAGTACAAGTAATTATGAACTACATTCCTGCATTAGATGAGGCTCTGCAAGAATTGTTGGCAGCAGTCCATATGCGCTTGGCTGAAACAGTGGCAGAACTACAGGTGCTAAATTGGAATATTGATGTTATGAATGCTGTAGCTCACGCAGCAAGGATTGCTGCATACAAATTTGGCATACCTGTTGGATTGCTTAAGAATGTTGTTTTATGGAAAGATATCTTGGCAATACCTGTTTTGGAGAAGCTTGCCCAGGATGAACTTTATTGGGGAAAAGTGCTCCCTCATCTAAGGAACATTGTGCAGAATATTCATGATGAGGGAGCACTTTTCATGAAAGAAATAGAGATCTTATGAAACAAATTAAAACCGGAGATGAATCAACGACATCACAAAAAATTGTGATGTCAAAGCCAAAATGATTTTCCTTGAAGGATATAGCTGCTATGGTTCCCAGTGTTAAACCATCATTCAAACATATAGCAGTTTCGTGAATAGATTTTTCATTCAATACAGATTTGACATAATCTATTGAAACATTTTCCTCATATTGCTCTTCAAAATCAGGTTGCAGAATATCATGTCTGAGGACAGGATAGAATGGTCTGTAAGTTTGAAAGTATTTCTTTGGGATAAGAGGTGACTGAATAATCATCGTGTGGATTTGAATATTGTGAATGAGAGATAAATTGATTATCCAGATTGTCCGCTTGAATAGGGACAAGATATGAGAACCAGACAAATATTTATTGATCCAAGGGTTTGTCACTTTCAAGATATATACAGTAAATATGCATAACTCTTTGAAAGAAATCATCCACGAGTTCATTTCCGAGCCTACGGATTTCTTCAAGTTCATTAAAGAGTTCATCATAATCATAATCTACATGAGCAATTATAAAGACTTCCATGAATTGTTTCCGACTATGAATCTATTTCACTGATAATGTCTTAAACCATGCTTTAATTCATCCTTCTAATGTGAGGATAAATAATAGACAAATTTCATTGTCCCAAACAATCTTAAGATTTTGTCGTGCAATATTAAAATGATTAAGATGTGTGACTGCAGAGACATTCCCTTCACCATCGAACTTTAAGTTTGACAAGAGATCAATTGTCTTCATGGAGATGCTACCTGAAGGTCTCCAAAGACTCAAAGGGTTATCTCATACAAAGATACAGAAAGAAGCCATGGGCTGGTTAAAACAATTTGATGGAATGACTCCATATGGGCAAGCTTTCCATCCGCCCTCCTAGCACCAATTCTATTRACGCAGACAAAATGCCCYTTATCAATAGTAAAGATTGCCCCCAGTGAGAAGTCCCTAATAGACCTCACACCATTTGGGATAGGGAACCCATCCGGATTTTGGCCCGACAACCATTTATAGTTTGGGGTTTACTAGTTGCGACCTGATCCACCGATGATGATTTCTAATCTAAAGAATGAAATGCAACTAATCTAAGATGCATGTGTCCAGACAGAAAAGGTAACCAGAAAGCAAATATAGAACCAAATGTGCTCCTTCCAATAGCCCAAGAAATAGTTTACACGGAGTAGAGACAAGAATACGAATAAATAACTACAAACCCATAATAGTCTAGCATTTAAACAATCATTTATAGTCCTATGTCCATGAATTCAGATAAATATTCCCCAAAGAAGATAAATAAGCATGCAGAAAACATACATAAGAATGGTCTATAATATGAAATACATTCTTACACAAGTGCTAAGAAAAACGCAACAGAATAGTCCACAACACATAACACAATAATCAAAGTTCTCCCGAAAATAGCTTGGCCAAACAAGGTTCTCTTAAGAGTTTCAGCAATAGTACATGAAAGCTCCAAGAGCATAAAGCCCTAACTTCAAATGCAATCCCCTTATTTATTGAGATTCACCTTGACTCTTGGCCTTCCACCTTCCCAACTCTTGAACTTCCCTTTATAAACTTTTGTCCTTATCCTCCAAGGAATGATCAAGGAATAATGGCACTAGAAATTTTCATGATTTAATATATCAAACATTATATGCATTTACATTTCAAATTTTGTCTTTTGGTGTTGGTAGGTCCTCATGGATTTTGGCCCTAATTTGCCTCATACAATGTGATGAATAATTTGAACATTGGAGGTATCTTCTTCTTCCTAAGGGTGTGCATACCATGAAGATTGTACTACATCTTTTGTCATTTGCATAGTTTCACTTTAATCTTGCTTTTGTTGATTGTTAATAAACTCCTAGAATTTACCTTTTAATCTTAGACCTAATCTCAAGCCTTAGATTTTTCTTAGGGACTACCCCCCGTGGTTTCGCTAGGAGTGGGCCTAGACAGAGGAGACGAGGATCAGGTGACAACACCTTGACTCGAGACTTGCCCCCAAGGACACACCCAGTGGATTAAAAGTTTTTCCACATTAAACTTGAGGTGTGTATAAAGACGACAACACAAACCACAAGATTTTTACACATGTATTTTTGGTCAACATGGCCCTGGAAAAACCCCCATAGGGAAAACCAGTTTGGAGAACAGATGTATTATGGAGATCTCAAGCAAATGATACAACAAGGAAATAATACAAATGAACCTTATACATGTGCTAGCTCCTCTCAAGCTTAGCAATGGAGTCCCTTGGAATGTGCACTCCTCTTTTCCTTGATGTGCCTGCTAGATGAAGAATGTGCCCTTTGCCTTGGTGAGCCCCCTCAACTTTTGCCCTGCCTGCTATGGTGCACCCTCACTCCAATAAGTGTGCCCTCATACAAGCTCAAGCGCCAATGGTGTGCCCTCTTCCCAAATGGTGAAGTGCACCCCTCTTTGCTTCTCCTCTTCTCCAAACTCTTCTTCTCCTCTCCTCTCTTGCCTTCACTCAAATCTCTCAAGTGAACGATGAATGCCCTTTTGCCCTCATCCTTAACTTTAGCCTCATCCTTAGGCTAACCTAGGAAACCAATGGCTAAGATTAGATCCAGGCCAACCAAGATGAAGGGTTGAGATTAAATCTCCCCTTTATCTTAAGTTCCTAAGTTACTTTATGTTATTAAAGTCACTTTGTGACTTAAGTGAAATAAAGTCACTTTGACTTTATAACATAAAGTAAAGTGGTGAGGGTCAAATATTTCTCCCTTTGAGTTAGACACTCAATAACTCAAGGGGACCACTTTCCAAGGTATCCAAAACTCAACAATGATGATGATATACATTTATTATGTATATGATGTAGATTTGTATTTATTAGTCTTGAATGGAACTATCAAAATTCAATATCGACAATGAATGTTTGAACTTTGATATATCATTTGGTATCCACTACACCATGTATATATCAGTGGTTTTCTCCATATTTATGTGCCAATGTGCTTATTTGATGTTGGTGTTGGTTTATATTTTTAAAATTTTGAAAAACAAGTTATTTTTGTATTTTTAATGCTTTCCATTTTTGTCAAATTTTCACTCATTTTTACAATGTCCTGATAATGTTCAAGACTCATTAAATTTATTATGACCTTACATGTTAGATTTTCAACCCCTGAACGACATGGTTTATGTCCACTACAATCTCCTATGTGGGTGAGGCATCTTAAGAAAATCCTTGATGCGGATGCCATTTCCTTTGACAACATTAGCATATTGTCTCATAGGAGGGTGGAGTACAAGATGCCTATTATGGAGGCACTCGAGTGGTTAGAGAAGAAGCAGTAGCAACAGGCACAGGGGGTGGAAGAGTAGCGGCAACAAGTGCAAGAGGCAGAAAAGCACTTTGACAGCACAAATGGTGAAGTGTCATCTGCCACACCACCTTATACACAGATTGATACACCTACACCCACCAATGGTTCTCTAAGGGATGATGCAAGACCTTCTAGTGGCAAATGATCCATGACCTGTTCTCGTATAAGTGGGAAACTGAATTGATAGCTAATTTCTAGATTTGTCATATTTTTTAGTTTCGAGTCCTTGATTGGAAAACTATCAAGGTTTAGTGTCGACTTTGATGTATCATTTGCTATCCACTACATCCTATATATTGCATCATATATATTGGTTTGTTTTTCATATTTGTGTGCCAATGTTCTATATTTGAAGTTGATGTTGAAAAAAATGAATTTATTTTGTATTTTTAGTAAATGTCATGGTTTGCCAATTTTTGCTGATGCTTCCGATGTCTGGACCCTTGGTGATTTTTTGCCGATACCAATGTTTTCAACAATGATTAAAACCAAATTTACAAAGATAAAACTGCTTCAAAAAGAATAAGCAGTCGCAAATAACCGGAGCTTATTACTAATTTAGCAAAATTAATTTCCCAATGAATGCTTACAGCTAAACCAGAACTTCATTAATTTTCACTACATACAACTAGTTCTGTGATAATCAAAGTTCACATTGAAATCCTGGTGACAAAAGTGGAGAACAAAAGTCATGTGCTCTCAAATTTGGGCATGATGCATGGAGAATGGTGTTCTTGAAAATAGAGCTATAGAATTAGGGATTCAGTATTTTCCATGTCTATTGTCCTCATAAAACAGCACTATAACTACATCCCATTTAGTTCCTTTCTACTGTCTGCAACTTCTTGGTAATGACTCTTGAATAAATTAAATGCTAGATGCACTGATTCTATAATTCTGAAACTCGTGATAAAAATAGGCTTTACATGTATAATGACACCTCAGGCACAGGGTACGGGAGAATAATGAGAACTATACCACAGTATATGCTTCTGTGACTAAATGATGCCTTGTGGCCTTCTCCATCATTGGGAAAAATCTGCATTTCAAAATTTATTTATTGTGCTTTAGCTTAGTCTCGGTTAATTTGCAAATGCATAAGCCCCAACTTGAAATCAATTAAATGAAACAGACTTTACCTTATAGAAACATACAGGAGTTATAAAAATATAGTAGGATGAGGAACCAGCATAATTTGCCTCTGATCCCAACATAAAAATTGGTGAACCATAATCTAGAGGGCATAAAACTGGGAGTACAGATACTCGCGGATTTTGTAGTATTCCTCTGATAGAGGGCCCTCAATGACTACTTGCTGTACTCCACTCTGAAACATATAAACAACAGAAAAATTCAGACTCAAGCATGACGGAGTGCTTCAATAGACTCCAAATGTATGAAACGTATTTATAACAGTACCTTCTGACTGGAGTCTCCAACTTTACGAACCGTAATATAATCACCACAACGCAATTGGCCACCCACAAACTCAGCCTAGATTGTAGAAACAATTAAACCAAAGAAAAATGGCTGAGATGAAGCTAAATATAGGTAGACAGATCAAAATTTCCTTATAAAAACTAAATTCAATTGACTTCCAAAAATCAACGTAACAGTAGAAGATTGAACATCTAATGAGCATGCCTTTTTAACAGTAGAAGATTGAACATCAAGAATACTAAACCTCTATTGAGCATAGTACAAGATTGAAAGTCCTAAGAAACCTTCAAAAGCTCAATAGGTCCTTCTATTAATCGTTTATCTAATTGTACTACATATTAAATAACTATATAGGCATGACTTCTCTTCCATGATAATATTAACAATTTTTAATTCCCAAGGTTATAGCATTAATAAATTACCCCTTAGAATACCATAGAATGCATATTAATCCTGTCCCTTATGAGGTTACCAATGAGGTTCAGGGGCTTGGCTTGCAGCATTCTATTTGGTCGCATATTGACACGACCCTTATTTCTAAACCCTCTAATATCATTGGAGCCAAAAGAACGGTCCCTTATGCAACAATCATGGCAGAGTTCAGGACTTGTCCCTTGCTTAGCTTAGCTATTTTACACATAGTGGCTACTCTTTACAGAATCTGGTGCATGGCAGATACACCAGATGGAGGAGATAGGTACCCTTTTCATGCCCTTGGGTCCTCCATGAAACCTGCCAACCATGCATTTGGATGTAGTTGGTATGCCCAAGCAGCCACTCTTCTCCAAGGAGATAGACATGATATTGAGCATCTTTCACCTACTGCATTTTCTATTAATGCTCAAATCTGATTCAAGGAAAACATTAATTCATGGAATCCAGTCAAGCAAGTTGTGGTCAAGTGGCTATATCAAAGCACTTTCTGTGCTGAGACCTAGGTTCCAACCCCGTGACATATTACCACATAAATGTGGCAAATAGGGTTAAGTATTCCAACCGAGACTGGATGCAAGTTCCAGCAAATTTTATGACCTGTGGATGTGGTGTATCTCAAAAGATGAGGCCAGGAGAAAATCTTGGGTGAACTTGACAGCTAAGAAACAGGTGACGTCCTAAAGCCCCCCTTGTCCCATATCCCGCATGTCAGGCACGTGACACACTAGGACATGTGTCCTAGATGTGTCCCAATGTGTTGGACACCAATGTGCCTAAAAGGAAACTGCAGGGGGGTTAAAAGCAATTTTTACTTCATCTTTTTCACTTGCAACAAGAGAGAAGAGGCTCTAACTGTCTACCATTGTGCAGGTGAATGACAAAAAACAGATTTTACTTCATTTTTACTTATCTTTATCACTTTCAGCTATGAGATTCTTCCATCTATTGTTCAAGTATCTACCCTATTTTGTATTTTCCATTAGCATTCCCACCTGTAGTATCAGTGATTGAGTATCCATGAATACATTTTGATTTTGATGACATCAAATGACTCAATGAAAAAACTGCAGTTAATAGTTCTAACTTCTGTTTTAACTTTTATGTGTACTGAACATTCTAATTTCTTGTGCTTGATCATCATCGATGTAGTAACTAGTTGTATCAATATTTTGTAAATGAATGTTCTAATTCCTAAAAAAATTGGATCTTTATGTCTATTTCATTTTTGTATTTGTAATATTTTTTCGTAGAATTTCTTTTAATATATATATATAAACATGTCCCCCGTGCCTCGTTTCCAAGGTCAACATGTTCCATGTCAGATACTCGTATCTGCATGTCCTGCATGTCCCATGTCCCAGTGCCATGTGACTAAGTTTGACAGAATGAGTATCCCTTGGTCATGACATCTAAGCCAAAAGCAGGAAGACTTTGGTGACAAAAGGGCCATTTACCAATAAGAAACAAAAAAGTGACAATAGCCATTTACCCTCAAGAAACAAAAGACATCAATCATGGCATTCGAGATGAAGTCTGCAGGGTCTATTTGCAAGTCAATTGGATCAGTCCACTCAAGCCCCTATTGCCTAAGATTCTCCATTATTTCAGTACTTAGTTCGGGATGGTTAATGGGCTTTGGTATCACTCCCAGCAATATTCATCTTGGTCATGGTCTAAGGTTTCCCTGCAGTCAGGAATTTGCTCACAGAAGCTTTCAATAGAGATAGAGCACCAACTCCTAGGGATCAACCAATTAGCCCACTTTGTAGCATGGAACTAGAGATACACAATAATTTCTTATTCAGACGCCCAGTTTATTATGAAATCTGTGGGTAGTATTATTGCCTGTTCAAGGACTTGGATGAGTCTCTCCCAACCTTGATTTATGAAGACCAAAATTAGGTGGACCTTTTCATCCAAGAGATGACTCAATACAGGAAAGTTTACCTAGAAACATGACTGCACACAACTCTAGCAACAGTGTCATCACCTCCGACTTCCAACAGGCAGGAGACTTTATTCAAAAACAACGACATGATATTGGAATCACGCATCAGTCGGCCTGACAGCAAACTAATTTGTGATACCAAGATAAAGCCTCTGTTTTGATCACAAATTTTTTCACTGCCTTAAATGCTAGAAGAGGTTGCTGAGTAACCTCAACCACTCCACCTTTTTTGAGTCTTCATTGTGTTTTATAGTCCTTAGTAGTATTTGATGTTATATGTGCTTTTCTGCTGCATTTTATAGGAGATGCCTGTAAGTCTCCCTTATACTGGTATATGTATTTACTTAGTCCCATTAACAGTTATGGTTATTGCATTAATTAATATTTTAATGGATTTCAAATGAGTAAAATCTTGACATCCAGGGTTGGCAGGTGTTTGGGGGGGGGATTGTCTGTGATCCAGAGAGACAAATGGAAATAAATTTTGAATGGGGGATTGGAAGTTGGAACAGAAACAAATAGCCAAGTCAAGGCCTTGGTGCTGTATCAAGGACTGAAGATCCTAGACTCAAACCTCATAAGAGAATTGATAGACATTGGCAACTCATCTCTAATATAAGGCATATGAGAAATAAAACTGCCCCAAACGATTGTAACCTGGAAAGGATAATATCCAGAATCCATCAAGAAAAAAGATGATTTGCATTGGTCGAATCTTATCACGTACTAAGCGCCTTAAACTGTCAAGCAGACAAACTGGCCAACTTCACTGCTCATCCGAAGGTTGGCAAGCTTAGAACAAAAGGGAGGATTATTATAACACCAATCCCATAATCATTTAATTAATGAATAATCCAATGGGTGAAATGTCACGTATGTCAATGAGCTCATGCAAATCCAAGTGGCAGTCCATTCCCATGCATTACGAAGGTGGGATAACTTTGAGTGGCTGGAATTTGGCATTCCAGTCGACAGAACCCTCCACTCGAGAGCTGTAGGATGAAACTTCGGTAATAAAATTTGCAGCTCATCCCAACTGCATTGCTATTCAAGGAATTGGTTCGCATTTCACTATTTATGGCATTCTGGAGGTTCATTCTACAATCCAGAAGCCAGTGGAAGTCTGCTCTGATAACTATAGTGCCAGCTCAGACTTGGTGCTCGAATTTTGGGGTTTAGGCATGGAAGAGCATAGACATTTGGGTCGTTGTACTATTTGTGAAATTTCGGGTTTACAGTGAGTTTTGAGGAGCCATGAAAGTTTGATTTCAAGCAACCACTCCACAATTGCTAATTGCACCAGTTGGTTTCATGACCAGGAGGTCTCCCTAAATGAAGGGCAAGCAGAGGTATTGGAAATTGTTGTCAACAAAGGAGGTAAATAGAAAAGCTTGAGGAGGAATGCAGTATATTACAACATATGGTAACAGGCACTGCACAAAGCTCACAGACCGAGATATCACAGCAATGATTATCAATTGGCTCAGTAACTGAGTTACTGAAAAAGCTCCAGAAGAGGACTTAGTTTAGCATGACCCAGGAGATGTGGAGATGGAACCAGTGGAACAAGAGGGCATTCCTCCACAGGAGGAACAAAATGAGGCACACAATGGCCATGCATTTGTCTAATTCCAAGTTTTTTTCTATGTTTTGCAAAACAATATTGATCCTAGGACAGTTCAATAGGGATTGTACCAATAGAAACAACAGTTTTTTTTTTAAAAAAAGACAAAATAACAATATCTGGTTTGAAGGTTTTGAAATTTTGTAATAATTATGCTACTATAGCATCAGGACAGCTACTCATTTTGTATTAGTATACTGTACAGTAAGGCTGCATCACCTTTCTAATACAAAATTAACATTTCAGTTAAAAAACAAAAAAAATCTCCTCATCCACTAAGGAAAATTTCTTCCAAACACTAACAAAAGTCATCGGAATAGAAGTGTCTGATTGAAGAAAAACTTAGAGATCTGTGGAGAAGTATCTACCGAGGTGAAAGCTCTACCAAGTCAAGGTGGAAATTAGTGCACTAAATTATCTATGCCACGAAAAGACTGGAGATCAAGTTCCCCAAGAGTTCAAAACAAACAATGAACTGGTGAAAAGAGCCAAAAGGAGAACTGCATCTCAAGTTGCTCAATAACTGCATGCAATTGACCTAGAATGGGACTATACTCGTGGAGATGGAAGAAAGATTTTGATGACAATTGGCCATAGAGTCTTTGTTCAAAAATAAGTTGACAACGACCTCAAGAACAAATCATAGATAGAAGCACAAAGGAAAAAAACTATTGCTATCCAAGCTCAAGGACTTAGAATCTCCAATGAACTCCCCACAGCACCATAGTCACTTTCAAGGGATATTGGGTTTCTTTCATATACTATCTAGGCAGAAACCACGATTTGATCCTGGAGTAGGACCTAAAACTGCTTCTGATTCGCTAAGAGCTCATCTTCCTTGGACATAAAGGCGCAGGTTAATAGCCCAAGACCCAGAGGCATTTGACAAGAGTGAAAATCTTCCCTCTTATGGACTATCAGTGGGTCATTTCAAGTGGCGTGGTTTTCCTTGAATGGCAATGACAAGTTAGCATGCATTTGCAGATAGCAACTAGTGATGGCTGCCCTCACTGCTGGTTGACAACTGAGTTATGATAGGTTTTGCCACCTTCAATGGTAATTAAAAAAAAAAGGAGCATAAAAATTTATTCCATTTCCTGAATAGTCTTCTGTCATTAATGGCCAAAATGTTTTAAGCTCCTTCACAGGAATGTATAGTTTCATGCTATGACTAGGGGTTTAAGCCTGAAGTCTTATTTGTTAAGCCCTTCTTTAGGGTCTTATGACCAACAATTGTGCACTGAAGAGCTAGTAGAGTTTAAAATATAACCCAATGCAGTTAAATTAAAGCCCGACATTGAACAAAAATACACTTTGGGCAGACTTATAGGCACAGATTTCATCATGGTAACTGTTTCCAGATGCCTCGTGGTCTTACTTATGCAAAGACATCCTATATGCAATATGCACCCTTCAACATTGAATCCCTGCATTTGAAATGCTAGTGTGAAACCCACAACAAAAGTTCAACACCCATACTGTTCTTTGAGAACACTACAAAAAGATAAAGCCGTCTCTTGTTCCTAATTATCAAATGCTTCAATATTGCCAATTATATCTTTAACAATTGTAATATGTATTGACAGACAATTGAACAGCAAATGCTCTGGTACAAGTTAATGGGGTTTCACTACCAGCATCCTAGTAATTATATTTACATGTAAGAGAAAAATTAAGAGATTTCATGTGAGTGCAAACACGAGAATATATAAAATAAAATAAGAATCAAGATTGAGGAAATGCCATAGCTGGACTCCATGTCCACATTTCACTAGAATGGATGGATGCTCGTGCATGATACAAGTTGAATACATTGTTCAGTAGGTCATATTATATGGCTTCTTCCCATGTTTCGAGGACGAAACATGCCAAGGGGGGTGGAATGTAATGTACCTAGGGAGGATAATATGAGGTATCTAGGGAGATACCCAAGGGGATAATGAATGTAATGTGGCCATAATAATGGAAAAGGCCCACTATACAATTAAAAGGAAAGAATATAACAATAAGGAGTAGTTGGCATAAGACCACTACGTATACTCGTGAGAAAGTATAAATACACGAGTATCATTGTATTGGATATGTGTTTGATTGTATTGTCTTGTAGCGAGTATGGCTTGTGGAGTATTTGATAGTGTTACCCTACCTTAAGAGTTCTTCTATCTATATTCTTGTGTTGTTCATGGTGAATATTTGGATATCTTTGTTGTTTAGGGTTATTTCTTTCCCTATCACCCATTTGAGCAAATTGTGCTTTCCAGTCCCATTGACCTACTTTCGTCATCAACAAACATTAATATAATTTCATTTCATTTTCTTGCTTAAGTTATCAATAATATCTAATTCTTAAGGCTACACCCTTAGATATTAATATATGACAGAATGCAAATTATTCCTCATCACTGTGACAAGAAGATATTGGTAATTTGACAATATATAACCATCAAGTTTGAATTCCTTCACAAGAACATACAAAAAACATCCTAAATTTGGCTCTACCACAAAAATCCTGGTCAAAGCAAATAATTCATGACAGCTATGTTACTATATTTTTCATTTGCTGATGACATGACTAGGAATAGCAGCTGCTATTAAATATTCTCTCCAGCTCTAAAATTCTATAACAAAATCTGCCTAAACTTGGTGACAATGCAATAATTAATGAGAAGATCCAACTGGTTAGCAATTTCATTTTCAAATTCCACAAGCGATATATAATGAATTCACACTTTATACACAACTGTGTCAGGTTTCCTCCACAATGGCAAAGTAGAATGCTTTCCAGATTAAGTTCAAGACAAAGCAACAGAACGGAATTAAAAGAAAGACCTAACCTATAATCATTACAGTTTAATTTAACAGAAAGCTATGTTATCTGTGTTTGCTTGAGACTTAAAATAAAAGAAGGCAAGTTCAAACAAATAAACAGAGAAAGAATACATGAAAATGTGATGAACAGTACCTGGACACCTTTGCTTGCAAGTAGTTGCTTGAAATCTGCTAATCGCAAGTCCCCAACAAGAACTGCTTTATGCGGTGGTGGATCTGTGGAAAGTGGAAGGAGAGGAAGCATCTCTTCCTCCATTCCCACTTCTCCATCAATCCATGCTAATTCATAGTCACCAAGCTGCACACATATAAAATATAGATGGATTGTAACCTCAGATGAAGACTACACAATAAATTACACTTTTATAAAGAAAGCTTGCACAAATTCTAATATATATATAAATTATAATCTTTAAAATAAAACTTATTGCATTTGAAAGAGAATTAAATGATATCAGAACTAATAAGTAGAAACGTTTCTCACATAATTATGCTATTGACTGTTATATATATTCTAATGTAATCTTCCTGCCAACAGAAATTATTTATCATATAAAC
>JZKD02S1677610.1:25505-45092 GCA_000966675.3 Picea glauca
AATACCTTTCAATAAAATAGAATAAGGCGGATGTAAGAAGACCTAATAGAAGCTTCCGCTTCTAGAAGGATCTTCCTCTAGATGCTTCTCTTAATAGACACATTTAGTATAAATATGGGTCGAGGGTATGAAAACCCTAGCTTGGAGATTATTGTAATAGAGCACTGCTTGAATGGAGGTTTCCCCCTCGAAGAGGCCTGTGAACATTGCTATCTAAATCAAAGTGTTGTTTCTGTTACTATTTCGTATATCATTTCTCTGTATTGTGAAGATTATGATGGATATTTTACTGTTATTCTGTCATTTCTAGCATTTCATTTCTGTTCTGCATATTTTATATATCTGGTATCTTGTAGTTTCCATCGATTGCATGTATTGAAGCTTTTAAAAGGCTTGGTGAACTCCATTGTTGTAACACACCCACTACGGAAGACTAAAAATTTTCGGCTTTTCCTTCTCTTCTCCAAGGAACAGAATCCCCGAATTCCTATGGGGCTTGTTGCAGACCCTACCATCCCTTATCCATACCTATATGATCATCGGCGATGACCATAGGAATTACTGAAGAGGTTCTCTTGGCTTTCGTGGTTCGGGAAATCGTGAAGCATGTATTCTCGGTTCCCTGACTTTCGAGGTGCCGAAACCCGAAGGGAACCAACAGTTCGTCACAATTAATAATGCGTCGGATTGAAGCCTAGCACTCCACTTTTTTGGATTTTGAATATCAAGTTTTCACGGTATAAGAGGGCGAGGGACTCCTACCCTTCGGTTTCCTGGGTGCCAAAACACCGAAGACCCATATCCGCCAAACTCATTTCGAGGTTTCATCCATCAGAATTTCATGTCTAGCGAACACGAGGAAAATTGACCATTGGAGCTCCCGGGTACCGAAACGCCGAAACACCAAAACCATGTGTGCTAATCCATTTCAGGATTTTGCGATATGTGAGGACAGGAGGGTTTCGCACCTGGGTTTCCCGGGAGTTGAAACTACAAAACATCCAAACTCTAGACACGCTATGCCATTTTGGGGTTTCACAAGTTGAGATTTCGGGACTGGCGAGTACAAGAGACTTGCCTCTAGATATCCTGGGTGCCGAAACATCGAAACAATAAATTCTAGTCACGCTATATCTTTTCGGGGTTTCATACTTCAGGGTTTCACAATTGGCGAGTACAAGGGATCTTACCTTTAGGTATCTTGGGTGTCGAAACACCGAAATACCATAACTCATCCGCGCTATTGTCATTTCGGGGTCTCATCCATTGGGATTTCATAATATGCGAGAACATGAGGTCTCGCACTTGGGTTTCTCGGGAGCCGAAACACCGAAACACCATAACCCATCCACGCTATTGTCATTTCGGGGTCTCATCCATCGGGATTTCACGATATGAGAGAACATGAGGTCTCGCACCTGGGTTTCCCGGGAGCCGAAACACCAAAAAACCATAAACCATCCACGCTATTGTCATTTTGGGGTCTCATCCATCGGGATTTCACGATATGTCAGCACAGGAGGTCTCGCACCTGGGTTTCCTGAGAGCCGAAGCTCCGAAACACCGAACTCTAAATACACTATACTATTTTGGGATTTTGCAAGTCGGGATTTTGGGACTTGCGAATGCAAGGGAAATCTCCCTTGGGTATTCCGGGTACCGAAACACCAAAACTCCGAATCTATACACACTAATCCATTTTGGGATTTTGTAAGTTGGGATTTCGGGATATGCGATGATAGGAGGTTTCGCACCTGGGTTTCCCGGTAGCCAAAACTCCGAAATAACAAACTCCAAACATGCACCACTATTTCGGGGTTTCCTCAATCGGGATTTCGCGGGTCATGTTTTTGAGACTGGCGAATACATGGGGCCCGCACTTAGGCACCCTGGGTGCCGAAATACCGAAATATAATAACTTCTCCACACTCTATCTTTTCGGGATTTCGCAAGTCGAGATTTCGGGACTTGTGAGTACAAGGGAACTTGCCCTTGGATATTCTGGATGTCGAAACACCGAAATATCGGGATTTAGCTACACACTGTCATTTCGGGGTTTCACTAATCGTGATTTTGGGACTAGAAATTATAAGGGAACTCACCCTTGGATAATCCAGATGCCAAAACACCGAAACGTCGAAGTCAAAAAGAACCATTCTCTCTCGTGCAGGGTTTTGAGAATTACGCCATAAAAATCCTCCAGCAGATCCTTGGATAAATTTTCAAAAAGGGTGTCCCTATGAGGAGATCTATCCAGGGTAGTACTTGAGACAAATAAGGGAATAATTTTCCCGAGAACAACCTTGAAAACTGAATCCGTTCTATATATGTATGTATGTATATTTTTACGTAAGCCAGAGGTGGTCTTTCTAATATAATCATACAACCACTATTTCTGATCAAAACACCATACAGACAGTCTTATACTGAAACCATTCATAATTGCACAAACCATGAGCATACATGTCAAAATATTAATTGCAAGATACGAGATATAACACTTATCAGAAAAACACCAGGCTTGATGCAACTGCTGAGAGGGGTGCTCGTTTCCACCCAACTGTAGGCTCAACGATTTCGAATGGATTTACCATTAGCCACCCCTGAGCTTAGACCACGATGCTGTGAGACTGAGTCTCTGTTCGTCAAAAGTTGAGAACGAAGGTTACTCTCCTTCTTCTCTACTTATCAATCACTCTGTATATTTTTTCTAGAGTCCTTCCGATTTCTCCCCTCTTGCGATTCCTGTCGTGACTGCCCCCTTCCATACCTCTTTCTTTCCTTTTCTTTTCTGACGAGGTTGCATGTGGTATGAACTTCCCCGTGGTGGTCAGGTCTGAGGCTTCCATGGATGGGTGGTTCACCCCCATTCCTCAGTAACTCATGAGGAGCCTCTTCACCTACCAACCTAGCGAGTAATTCATTTCGGGGACATCGAGCTGCTCTTGATCTTCGGGCCAATGAAGACCAAATATGGTATTGGTTTCAGTGGAAATTAACACCACCATTCCAAGTGCCTTCCACCACCTTTCATCAACCATCGTGGTCTCTTTTCAACACATCCCCCTCTCAACAGTCCTGCAACATATATTCATAACATTATTTACATTCGTCGAAATTTTATACTAAGGTCCATTTAAAATCAAACATTCACATCTTTGAGTTTGCCATAGTTCTTGGCCAGTATATTTATTTTTACAGACTGGGGGAAATAGGGTGTTACAATTCCCTCCCCCTTAAAGTAACATCATCCTCGATGTTCTATCTATCAATATGACATGTATGTACAGAGGCAAACAAAATCGGATATGCCTCTTTCATGGAATCCTCCATTTCCCATGTAGCCTCATCTGGGCCAAAATGTCTCCATTGCACCTTGACCTGTGCAATGGTTTGGTTCTAGACTGGGGTTTCCTTTCTGTCCAGTATGCATTGAGGTTCTGGTAGGAATTCTCTCTCCAGTTCCACCTAGATCACAGACCAGTCAATTATATGATTAGAATCATGTACATATTTCTTCAATAATGAAACATGGAAAACATTATGTGCTTTTACTGTGGGAGGAAGTGCTAGCATATAGGCTACAGGTCCCACTCTTTCTAGAACCTCAAAGGGTCCACAATACCAAGGTACCAACTTGGCACAAGCTCCCATTTTGAGGAAACTCTTCCCGGGCCTAACTCTGAGATATACATGGTCTCCCGTCTTGAACTCTCTTGGAGTTCTCTTTTGGTCGGCGTAACTTTTCTGTCTATTCTGAGCAAACTTTAGGTTTTGTTTTATCTGAGTCACTTGCTATTCCATTTCTTTCAACATGTCGGGTCCAAAATAAATTCTGTTTACGGGATTACTCCAACTGACAGGAGTGTTGCACGACCTACCATAGAGGACTTCGAAGGGGCTCATCTTTAAGGATTTTTGGTAGCCGTTGTTGTAGGCGAACTCCACCAACGACAGGTAGTCTTCCCACTTCTTGGGCTGATGCATTACATGCATTCTTAGCATGTCTTCTAGTATTTGGTTCACTCTTTTTGTCTGTCCATTAGTTTGAGGGTGATAGGCTGTGCTAAATAGTAACTTGGTCTCCAAACCAACCATTAGTGATTTCCAAAAGTTAGAAGTAAATTTCATGTCTCTGTCAGACACGATCTCTTTCGGCATACCATGCAGTTTAAATATCTCCTTCATGAATACGTTGGCAATGTCTATTTCCTTACAAGTTGACTTAACGGGGATAAAATGAGCAGACTTGCTCAATTTATCCACCACTACCATGATGGTGTCATTTTGTTTGGTTGAGGTTGGTAATCCGGTTATGAAATCCATGGAGATGGTTTCCCATTTCCATTCCGGGATTGGTAGAGGTTGTAATAATCCTGCTGAGTGTTGGTGTTTTGCCTTTACCTGTTGGCATTCTATGCATTTGGCTAGGTACTCGGCTATGGCTTTCTTCAACCTAGGCCAGTAGAATTGTTTCCTAGTGGCCGTGATCATTTTCTGGTATCCTGGATGACCAAAATAGGGTCTTTTATGTAGTTCATACAGTATGAACCTCTTCAAGTCGTCACAATATGGGATATACAATCTGCTTCGATAAGTGAGCAGACCTCCTTCCATCATCTGGTAGCCTCCATACTTTATCCTTGTGGGTTCCTGCTACAGGTACGAGGTCACAGTCTGGAATAATGTGTTTGTCTCTTGTGTATTTCTGACTCTTTCCTTGACATCCTTCTCGCAGGTGCTCACTGCGGCCAAGTGAATTGTTTTCATTCTTCTACTAAGGGCATCAACCACCCTATTTTCCTTTCCCTTAATATGATTGATTTCAAAATCAAACTCACTGAGGAGGGCCATCCACCTAGCTTGTCTGTCATTGAGCTTTGGTTGGTCAAACAAATATCGCAATCCACAGTGGTCTATCATAAGTACAAATTTTCTTCCCAAGAGGTAATGCCTCCACATTTTCAAGGTGTGCACTATGGCAGCCAACTCTAGATCATGGGTCACATAGTTGACTTCGTGCTCATTCAATTTTCAGGATTCATAGCAGACCACACTTCCTCCTTGCATAAGGACTCCTCCGAGCCCTTCCTTACAGGCATTTGTGCACACAAGGAAGTCGGCTTCGGGATCGACGATCTTCAACATGGGTGCGTGGGTCAGTAGATGTTTTAGGGTTTGAAATATTTCTTCACATTTTTGTGTCCATGTGAATTTTGTCCCCTTCTTCTGGAGGGTAGTGATTGGACAACCAATCTTGGAGAATCCTATAAATCTCTTATAGTATCCTGCTAATCCCATAAAGGATCTGATATCCGAAACATCCTTTGGGGTAGGCCATTCCATGATAGACCTGATTTTGTCAGGGTCTACTGCTACTCCTTCTTCAAATAGGACATGGCTTAAGTAATGTATTTGCTTCTGGAAAAAGTCACACTTGCTAAATTTGTCATAGAGCTGATGTTCTCTTAGCACTTGAAGCACAAGCCTAAGGTGTTTCTCGTGTTCCTCTATATTCTTGGAGTAAATTAATATGTCGTCAATAAAAACCAACACAAATTTGTCTAGGAATTTGCTGAGCACATTGTTCATCAAGCACATAAAAGTGGCAGGGGCATTGGTCAATCCGAATGGTACTACCACAAACTCGTAGTGACCATATCTCATCCTGAAGGTAGTTTTATGGATGTCTTCATCCTTGATTTGGACTTGATGATATCTAGATCTCAAGTCAATCTTCGAGAAGATAGAGGCACCTCCCAATTGATCGAACAAGTCATCGATCCTGGGTAAGGGGTACTTGTTCTTTATAGTTACCTTATTGAGTTGTCTATAATCTATATACAGTCTAAGGGTACCATCCTTTATTTCTGCCCAAGGAGGGAAAGTTTTGTTGGTGTACACTCTGGGCTGGGAAGCTCATCCTTGAGTTCTTCTTACAGTTCTTAAATCTTGTAGATTTAATCCCCTTTCTCTGAAATCCTGAACTATTATTTGGTTTCCAGCCTTTGTGAGGTTCTGTCCGATGTTCAAACTGTTCATGGCAATATCTTTCCTTTCAGATAGTGCCTTCTAGGGTCTTTGGCTCATCAAATTCAATTCTGTTCCGATAGTCCTTAGGTAGTCCACTGATGAAACGTTTCACCTTTGTCTTTTCTACTTTTATATAAGGTACATACCTCAACAACTTGAGGAATATGCTGACATATTCCTCTATAGTGAGTTGCCCCAGTTTGAGTTCATAGAATTCTTTAGTCTTTTCGTCGAAATATTTTTCCGATAGATACTTCTTCCAGAAGTATTTCTCAAACCGTTCCCAAGACAGGTCCTCTTCGCGAACCCCTTTCACATTCTTAAGGTATTCCCACCAAATGGAAGCCTTTCCGTTCAAGTTGAAGGTGGCCACTCGAGCCTTCAAATTTTCCGAGAAGTCATGGACTCTGAAATACTTCTTTAGTCCAAGCAACCAGGCCTCTGCTTCCTCTCCCTTCTTTATTTCACCGTCAAAGGAGGGTGGTTTGGCCTTCCTGAATTCTTCGAATTTATGATCCTTGGAAAGATTTCTCTTCTTTTGTCTTCTTTGGGAATAAGAACTAGTTTTGCTACTAGAAGAGCCCTTCGAACAACCAGCTTCCTTCCAAGAGGAATCGTCTGCCGCTTGTCCTTTACCTCTGGGATGGACCTTTTTCGAGGTGCTCCTCTCAGTGTGGCCATTGATATGACCATGTTTTTGTACCTCAGGTTCATGCTACATTTGTCTTGGTAGGTTGGATAAGCTCTACAGTAAAACTGCATTAATTTTTGTTTGCTTCTTTTGTTCTTACATCATCCTCTCATTGTCAGCCTTGCAGCTTTGTAATTCAACCATGAGGCTCCTCACAGTCTCGGCTAGATCTGGAGGGGTCCCTACCGCTCTCCTTTCTTCAGACTCTTCGTCTCTATTGTGGGAGCCCTCCCCCACTTCATCGTGAGTCACCATTCTATACGTCTACAATTTCCCCATGGTTGATCTTCCGCTTGTGTGCAAAAGAAAAAAAAAGACACTAGTTGTTAGCCAATGTTTATATTCATTTATAACCAGTACATAATTCATATTTTTCACATGCACACACACAATAGGATTTTTCATTCTTAACTTCGACTTTTTAATTGAGGGGGTCAAAATACAGAGTTACTCCTTTTAACAGTACTCCAAATGGAGTCTCTGTGCAACCCATTCATGAGCCCAACCAGGCCAAGTGTTGTAACCATGCTTTGATACCAATTTGTAACACACCCACTACAGAAGACTAAAAATTTCCAGCTTTTCCTTCTCTTCTCCGAGGAACAGAATCCCCGAATTCCTATGGGGCTTGTTGCAAACCCTACCATCCCTTATCCATAACTATATGATCATCGGCGATGACCACAGGCCTTACCGGAGAGGTTCTCCTGGCTTTCACGATTCAGAAAATTGAAAAGCATGTATTCTCGGTTCCTTGACTTTCGAGGTGCCAAAACTTGAAGGGAACCAACAGTTCGTCACAATTATTAACGCCTTGGATTGAAGCCTGACACTCCACTTTTTGGGGTTTTGCATACCGGGTTTTCACAGTATAAGAGGGTGAGGGACTCCTACCCTTCGGTTTCCCAGGTGTTGAAACACCGAAGACCCTATATCCGCCAAACTCATTTCGGGGTTTCATCCATTGAAATTTCATGTCTAGAGAACACAAGGAAAACTGACCTTTGGAGATCTCGGGTACCGAAATTATGAAACACCAAAACCATGTGTTCTAATCCATTTCAGGATTTCACCTATCGGGATTTCATGATATGCGAAGATAGGAGGGTTTCACACCTGGGTTTCCCGGGAGCCGAAACTCCGAAACATCTAAACTCTAGACATGCTATGCCATTTCGGGGTTTCACAAGTCGAGATTTCGGGACTGGCGAGTACAAGAGACTTGCCTCTAGATATCCCAGGTGCCAAAACACCAAAACAATAAATTCTATTCACGCCATATCTTTTAGGGGTTTCATACTTCGGGGTTTCATGACTGGCGAGTACAAGGGATCTCACCTTTAGGTATCTCGGGTGTCGAAACATCAAAACACCATAACTCATCCGCGCTATTATTATTTTGAGGTCTCATCCATCGTGATTTCACGATATGCGAGAACAAGAGGTCTCGCACCTGGGTTTCCCGAGAGCCAAAACACCGAAACACCATAAACCATCCACGCTATTGTCATTTTGGGGTCTCATCCATCGAGATTTCACGATATGCGAGAACAGGAGGTCTCGCACCTAGGTTTCCCGGGAGCCGAAACACTGAAACACCATAACCCATCTGCGCTATTGTCATTTCAGGGTCTCATCCATTGGGATTTCGTGATATGAGAGCACAGGAGGTCTCGCACCTGGGTTTCCCGGGAGTCGAAGCTCCGAAACACCGAACTCTAAATACACTATACTATTTCGGGATTTCACAAGTAGGGATTTTGGGACTTGCAAATGCAAGGGAACTCGCCCTTGGGTATTTTGGGTACCAAAACACCAAAAATCCGAATCTATACGTGCTAATCCATTTCAGGATTTCGCAATTCGGGATTTCGGGATATGTGACGACAGGAGGTCTTGCACCTGGGTTTCCCGGGATTCGAAACTCCAAAATACCAAACTCCAAACATTCTCCACTATTTCGGGGTTTCCTCCATCGATATTTCACGGGTCGGGTTTTCGAGATTGGTGAATACATGGGGCCCACACTTAGGTACCCCAGGTGCTGAAATACTAAAATATAATAACTTCTCCACACTCTATCTTTTCAGGATTTCGCAAGTTGGGATTTTGGGACTTGCGAGTACAAGGGAACTCACCCTTGGATATTCCGGATGCCGAAACACCGAAATATCAGGATTTAGCTACACGCTATCTTTTTGGGGCTTCGCTAATCAGGATTTCGGGACTGGCGATTACAAGGGAACTCGCCCTTGGATATTCCGGATGCTGAAACACCGAAACGTCGAAGTCAGAAAGGACCATTCTCTCTCGTGCAGGGTTTTGAGACTTATTCCATAAAAATTCTCCAACAGATCCTTGGATAAACTTTCAAAAAGGGTGTCCCTGTGAGGAGATCTATCTAGGGCAGTACTTGAGACAAATAAGGGAATAATTTTCTCGAGAACAACCTTGAAAACTAAATCCGTTCTAAATATTCACGATATGCGAGAACAGGAGGTCTCGCACCTAGGTTTCCCGGGAGCCGAAACACTGAAACACCATAACCCATCTGCGCTATTGTCATTTCGGGGTCTCATCCATTGGGATTTCGTGATATGAGAGCATAGGAGGTCTCGCACCTGGGTTTCCCGGGAGTCGAAGCTCCGAAACACCGAACTCTAAATACACTATACTATTTCGGGATTTCACAAGTAGGGATTTTGGGACTTTCAAATGCAAGGGAACTCGCCCTTGGGTATTTTGGGTACCAAAACACCAAAAATCCAAATCTATACGTGCTAATCCATTTCAGGATTTCGCAAGTCGGGATTTCAGGATATGTGACGACAGGAGGTCTTGCACCTGGGTTTCCCGGGATTCGAAACTCCAAAATACCAAACTCCAAACATTCTCCACTATTTCGGGGTTTCCTACATCGAGATTTCACGGGTCGGGTTTTCGAGATTGGTGAATACATGGGGGCCTACACTTAGGTACCCTAGGTGCTGAAATACTAAAATATAATAACTTCTCCACACTCTATCTTTTCAGGATTTCGCAAGTTGGGATTTTGGGACTTGCGAGTACAAGGGAACTCACCCTTGGATATTCCGGATGCCGAAACACCGAAATATCAGGATTTAGCTACACGCTGTCTTTTTGGGGCTTCGCTAATCAGGATTTCGGGACTGGCGATTACAAGGGAACTCGCCCTTGGATATTCCGGATGCTGAAACACCGAAACGTCGAAGTCAGAAATGACCATTCTCTCTCGTGCAGGGTTTTGAGACTTATTCCATAAAAATTCTCCAACAGATCCTTGGATAAACTTTCAAAAAGGGTGTCCCTATGAGGAGATCTATCTAGGGAAGTACTTGAGACAAATAAGGGAATAATTTTCTCGAGAACAACCTTGAAAACTAAATCCGTTCTAAATATATACATATGTATATATATATATATATATATATATATATTTTACGTAAGCCAGAGGTGGTCTTTCCAATATAAGCATACAACCACTATTTTTGATCAAAACACCATACAAATAGTCTTATACTGAAACCATTCATAATTTCACAAACCATGAGCATACATGTCAAAATATTAATTTCAAGATACGAGATATAACACTTATTAGAAAAACACCAGACTTGATGCAACTGCTGAGAGGGGTGCTCGTTTCCATCCAACCATAGGCTCAGTGATTCCGAATGGATTTACCACTAGCCATCCCCGAGATTTGACCACGATGCTGTGAGACTGAGTCTCTATTCATCAGAAGTAGAGAACGAAGGTTACTCTCCTTCTTCTCTGCTTATCAATCACTCTGTATATTTTTTCCAGAGTCCTTCCGATTTCTCCCCTCTTGCGATCCCTGTCGTGACTGCCCCCTTCCATACATCTTTCCTTCCTTTTCGTTTCCGGTGAGGTTGCGTGTGGCATGAACTTCCCCGCAGTGGTCAGGTCTGAGGCTTCCACGGATGGGTGATTCACCCCCATCCCTCATTAACTCATGAGGAGCCTCTTCACCTACCAACCTAGCGAGTAATTCATTTCGGGGCTAGCGAGATGCTCTTGATCTTCGAGCCAGTGAAGACCAAATACGGTATTGGTTTCGGTGGAAGTTAACGCCACCATTCTAGGTGCCTTCCACCACCTTTCATCAACCATCGTGGTCTCTTTTCAGCACATCCCCCTCCCAACAGTCCTGCAACATATATTCATAACATTATTTACATCCGTCGACCTTTTATACTAAGGTCCATTTAAAATCATACAGTCACATCTTTGAGTCTGCCATAGTTCTTGGCCAGTATAGTTATTTTTACAGACTGGGGGAAACAAGGTGTTACAATTGTAAATGGGCTTGAAGGTAAGAGCCAAAAAATTTACTTGGATGACTTGGGAGGATTTGGTCAAGGGAATGCTCATGTCAAGGTGGAGAACTGATATTCCATTGTAAGTTTCCTATAGGTGAACGACGAAGGCTCACTTGGTAGTCTTGGTCGGATTTGATCGAGGTTTCAAATGTTATATTCGAGGTGGAGTACCACTAAAGGTGTTCATGACCACAATAGTATATTTTTTTCCAAGCTCATGTAATCATTGTATGTCTTGAAACTCGAGCAAACAAATTTGTATATGTTCGATTCCTTCATGGTGAGCTAAGCTTTACAAGAAGTGAGTGTGACCATTGTGTTTATGGTACTCACTATATTGGTGTTTAGATTGTTGACAATATGCTTGTAGCAAGTAGGAGCATTGCTAATATCAATAGGTTGGCTCAGTTGGCTTGGACATTCAAGATGAAGGATCTGGGAGCAACAAAAAAAAATTGAACATGAAAATACACAGAGACGACATTGATGGTAATTTTTTTGGTTATCACAATAGGAGTACATAGATACTCAAGAAATTTAGTATGAATAGTGTGTGTTAGAAATAATAGATGTTCTCGTTTAACCATAGACAATATAGCAATATTGTCACCCAACCATAGGCTGAAGCCACCCCGAGCACCTTAACCTTGACAGAGAGAAGAATTATGGTAGCAGATCAATAGCCAACCAAGGATAATGAACCAAGAAAAGATAACCAAGACTGATCAGAAAGTCCAACCTAGAAAAACAAAAAATATAGGTTGCAAGAATTGTAGCTGCAACTGCTCCCAGACTTGCGCTTACCTAGTTTCTGCAGTGCACACTTGTACATTTTTGTAGTTGCAAGCTGTGTGTACCAAATGAGATCTTGCTTCCTGTGTTTATACTGTTTTTCCTAAGCTGTCTGGGTTGACTTCTCATTCTGGAGGCTAAACACTTAATATTAAATAATTCCTTTCACCGACTTGTCTTCTAGGTTTATGCTCAATGCTTTAGGGTTTCTTCTTGCTTCCCAGAATATTCTATTCTCGTTAGGGTTACATGTGGAGATAAATACCTCCCGCAAATACCATAATATCAACATTCCCTCCTAGCTAGGGAGGTATTGAAGGCAATGATATTGAGCACAAACATACCATTCAATTGATAACATCATCATAGTCGTACATGCTATCTCATGATTAGATCACGAGCACCATTATCATTATCATATGATAGCATCAACTGCATCATCTCTCGAAGCCATACTCCATCTGAGAAATCAGGCATGATGTTGAATAAGTCACTTACTCCATAGAGTGATACAAGGACCATTCTTCTAATCCAGACATACATCCTAGAATAATGACTGTCCCAACAGATGCTAAAAGCTACACCATGGACTACAGAGACCATTCCTATAGGAATGTCAATCTAGGACTATTTTCTAATCGATTCATATGTACCATAGAGATATATTTCAACCTATATGCCTTCTAAAATATTGGCCCTGAACCATTTTCCTAATCGAGACAAAATCTATGCCTTAGGAAAATACTAGTCCATGACATGTCAACAAACCGTCAACCTAGACCATTCTCCACAGAGAGAATACCTATCCACCAACAATATGTTCTATCTGGACCATTCTTTGCCTGGAGAATGTCTATCCACAAGAACAGTGACTATCCATCTAGATGATAATAATTTTCAACACTACTAATAGTCTACATGGAAATCAGAACAATGTCATTCAATAGAACACAACTGTGTCTATCCATAGTAGTACACACTACAATCCAGTGGTACACTACCACACCAAGTAGCACACAACTACTTAATCAATGACACATAGTCACAATTAGTGGAACACATCCACCACAGTAGCATACATATACTATCCAAAGACATATGGTCTCCATAGCAATCATATCATTTGATATCAACCTGCACAAAAAAAAATATCATGATATAAACTGAGTTATCTGGGCCATACTTCCACTCACATTTGTGATATCTGGAAGAGCATATGCCCTCAGAAAGTAAACCATCATCCATGGGATATTTGGACTATTATTCTCAAGCATAGAAGAATAATTGTCCCTGATTTATGAGCTTGGACCATTCACCTAACTAGGCCATTCCTCTAGCACTAAACATAGTGCAACCTGGATAGAATGAGTCTGCCCTAGGGAATGCTTGCCATTTATTGTTGAACTTGGACCATTCACCTAATTCAACCATTCCTCCAACACTAAACATAGTGCAACCTGGAGAGAATGAGTTTTTCCTAGGGAATGAATGTCCGAACCATTTCCTAATGGAAATGATTGTCCCGCACCAACCTCCAAAAAAAACCATTCTTCGAAACTTCTCACAACTGTGAACTTCAAAAGAATGAATGCCTGGCGGGGAAAACCATTCTACTTGAGAACTACTCAGAGTGACTACTAATAAGAATGAATTTCCTAGACCATTCCCCCACACTGGATACAAGGGGAATCATTGTCTATGGTACATCAACAATCTATCGAACCATTTTCATTACCAAAATGACTATCTGATATGGACCATTTTCCAAACTGGAAAATGCCTGTCCGTTAGAAATCTCAAACCACTTTCTGAACTGGAAAGGAACTGCTTATCCTGGACCATATTTCGAACTGAAAAATGTTTGTCCATAAATCAACAACACATCAATGCTCCCTCCCAAAAAGGGAGTAATATCTTCCTTTTTCAATAAGGAAGTTGTCTCCACGAGCTCCAACTTGTTTCTTGAGTATGCAATTTTTTTATTTTTTTATTTTTAATCTTGGATAGAGGATTTACCAAAATATCTGCTATCTTCTCATCTGTGGAGATATATTGGAGAACCATTTCTCTTTTCTGAACTTCATCATGAAGAATGTAATGCTTGATCTCAATGTACTTCGGTCTGTCTGGAACACTGGTTTTATCTAAAGGATTCATAAGGCTCTGATCATTATAATATATCATGGTTGAATTCAACACTTTTGTTTCCTGCTAGCTCATGACATAGTGGCAAGGCTCAAACTGAAGCATATCCAAGTAGCACTTCTTTTTTCATCATGAGAGTTTGTCATGGATTAGCAATCCATCATCCTGAACTTCTGAGTAACCATTCTGATACATTATCTCTGTTATAGAAAGTTTTCACCATACTTCTGTTGTGGATGAGAGGATCTGCACCAAGTTGTTTGAATCCATACAAGATCTTCTTCCATCTTCATACAAGGGTCTCTTTCTGGTATACCTCAAAACCTTGAGGTTGTACGCTTATTGTTCAAATGCTCTATTGAGGAGAACAATCCTTACATTCATCTGATGTAAACTCCAACCCATGGATATTGCAGAATACATAATGGACCAGGTAGAGGTATGTTTGGTTACAGAACAAGCTATCATCGTAGTCGTGTCCCTCCATCTGGGAGAACCTTTAGTTCTAAATCTCGCAATGCTTCCATTCATAAGTCTTTCATGCACTGTTCTTCATCACAACTTCCATTTCTTCTACTTGATTGCTTCTTGTGGGTTCAAGCCAAGTTGGTAGTCTTTTGATTCTTGATATAATGACTGGTTGTTCTGGCTTTTCTTTCTCTCTCGGAATCTTCATGTTCTTCCTCATGTTTCTCTTTAGCTCTTGGGTCCATGGAGTTTTCTATAGATTCCATGCCCTGAAGATTCCAACTTCTTCCTTTCATCATAGGATAATGGATGTGGATGGAAAACCAGGGATACTTTAAGGCTTATTTTTGAAGAAGACTTCTTCTAAAGTCAAATTGAACATGTGTTGCTTTTCATGGCTGCTACCATCAATGGGAACATGGATAGATATTTCATAATCCTCAATGGATCATATTATTTAGGATTATCTCCCTCCTAATCCTTGCTTCATGCATGAATGCATTCTCTTCTTTTGGAATTATATAATCGACTCCCTCCATCTAAGAAAGTCCATGCTTTTGTCTGCATCCTTATTGACTTCTGCAAAGTGTCACAAGTCTTTTTCTAATTTCCTCTTGATTGCTAACTTCTTTCTGTTTTTACTTCTTCCAGGTTTATTCAAGTTTGATTCTGATTTTGGCTTATCTTGCAGTTGTTACTTATGTAAGAGCTTCCACAGGAATTGCTACCAAGGATTGTCAATGTACTTCATCTTTTCATGTGTATTTCTTGACTTGTAGTCATTGTGATAGCAATCCTTATCTTGTTATTATTCCATAGGTATTGTTTCTCTTTGAATATATTATCTTCTAAGAAATAGATATGCAAGATATGCACAGAAATTATGTAAACATGGTATGTACAAGAATTATGAAGAATATTGTTACCTTGTCTTAGAAGAAGAAGTATGTTTTATCCTGCTTGGCCTTATTTGAGGGTTCTCTTTCTTCAACGACTGTTTCTTCGTCTGTTTCTTTCCTTTTCTTTAACTCAGGATATTGGTTCATGTAGTGACCATATTTTTGACAGTTGAAGCATTGCATCTTTGACATATCCTTTTCTTGATTTGGTTTCTTCCTTGAGCCAAACTTGTTCTTATTTATGAAATTCTTGAACTTTGTTGTGAAGGCTTAATCATCGCATTTCTTTTGGGGTTTCTCTTTTACACTAATCCTTGATTCTTCTTATGCACACCAAATCCAAAGTTCTTCAAATGTGAGATACTCCTTTTTTGTGTTCATGCTTGCGAAAAATGCATCCCATGTCTTGGGAATACCATTGAATACTATATTTACTAGTTCCTTCTCTAAAATGATTTCTTCAATAGCTTGTAGTTGATATCTTAACTGATAGATTCTCACAAAGTATGATGTTATGTGTTGGTCATTGTAATTTCTTATTAACTAAACAATCAAGTGTTACATAAATTTTCAACCCAGGGAAGTCTGTTTATTTCAAAGGCAATCACACATTGTATATGCTCAATATCAAAAACAATCTAGAGTTGTAGTAAAAGTACATTAATCACACCTTGCCTTGAACAGACTGAAGTTCTACTTTGAATTATAGAAAATAAATCTATCTATTGTAGAGTTCGAGGTTTATGGAAATAATTATCAGAATAATCTTGGATTACATTAAGAAACGAAAACCTAGGAAAATAAATCTTTCAGGATACTGCAAGAAAGACTAACTATTCTGTAACAGAGAACATGACCCTATTCCCCAAGAAGGAATCTTCAACACCTGTTTCCGACTATCACACTTTCATGAACTCATTACTAATCAAAATGATTGACATGTACTGAAGGCTAACTATCTCATAACAGAGAACAAGACCCTATTCCCCAAGAAAGAATCTTCAACACATGTCTCTGATTATCACACTTTCATAAATTCATCAAGAAAATATACCAATCAGAATGATTAACAGTTACCCAAGCATGAATTGTATGAAGACAATGTAACAATCAGTAAAGCAGAGTTTCAGCAAAACAGAGTTCAGTAAAGTAGAGTTTCAACAAAACAGAGTTTAATCAAGGCGTGAACATAAATAATACTAACACACTACAGAACTAATGGGTGAATCTTGTGAAGAAGGTGGGCCCTCCCTTCTCACAAGATTCCCCAGAAATGAAAGAAACTAAGAAGAAATGCTCAGAATAATCTTTTATTAATCTATCAATTGTATCATGTTTACAATATCCAAAGTGAACACGTCCTTCTCTGTAATTCCTTTCTAGCCAAAAAGGATCCCCCCTAATGATGATTTCCCCTTTTTAAAGAGGAGAATCCTCTCAATACAATTGATCATCAAATTACACGTGCACATACGAATCCTATTCTTAGTTATATCTAATCTTCTATGCTAGAATATGATATCCTGATCTCCTATAGCAGAATGCTATTACAATAGTTGGAATGGTGCTGGGTTGAGGTGTAGTTGTTGTGGCCGGTGTAATAGCTTCTTTATTTATCTTCTTGTTACTGTTGTTGTATACTGTTTCTGCATCGCAAATCACAGACTATTTCAACAACGGGATTTGCGTTCCGACTGTTTCAGCAACGTGGTCTCAAGAAACAACGATGGTTGGTGCTGGCTTAAGGTGCAGCTGTTGCGGCCAGTATAACAACTCCTTCTTACTGCTGTGTGAATTGTTGTTCCAACATCGCATATCACGGACTGTTTCAACAATGGGATTTGTGTGCTTTTGACTGTTTAGCAGCAACAATAATCTGTAGTTCGAACTATTTCAACAACTATATGTTTCTGAATGATGGCTAAGTATGAGAGTAATATAAAATTACATGTAAAACAAATTAAACATATAGAAAAGAGAAGAAACGTTATATACCTTTGGAAAGATAGGTTAAGGTGATAATGTAAGATTAAATGTGAGTGGGAAAATGATGTAATGATAGCAAAAAATATGAACAAAAAGGTACATTATAGGGTCCTAACATCCCCCCCAACTAAAAAGGTTGCATGTCATCAAGCAACTTCAATTTGAATCAGAGTCCGGATACCGACTCTAAGCGTGCAAATTACTTAAGAAGTAGCTATGGAAAGTGTTGTCTGTTGGAGCTCCGAATCCTTGAACGCGTTGTAGCCTTTGCCAAGCTATTTTTTCAACCTTCTTGGGAAACTTATGATGAACTTGATATTTATCTGCTGGCATCCATAGAATAGGAAAATGGAACTGATAACCTATCCAACTTTTAGCACATTGCTGAACGCATTTGATGTAGCTAGGTACCCGGAAGATTGTTGTCTCAAGATTGGTAGGACTAAAGGGATTGTGTTCCTATCTTTTCTCAGAAGATTGTTACCAAAACATATTATTTTCTTGTAGGGTAGCGATCTCTATGGATTTAATAAACTGTTGACAATCCTAAAGTATTGTTGTCTGTAGTTGCCGAGTATATTGAATCATCCCTGGTTTCTTCAAAAATTGATAATACTCTGCAACAAAGGTGGCAGCGTTTTGTGGTTCTGGCTGTATCCAGAGGAGGCTGTTATCCTCGTTATGCTTGGCAGCTAGGAAGTCATTCTGCCATGTAATCTGATTGTTAAGGAAGGAGGTGAGTGCCCGAATCTGGATATCACCGACAAGAGGGTTAAGGTTAAGTTGTCGGTTCTTAGGGATGGCCTCATTATGAAGATATACCTCACATAGGAGGTGCTGATCAATAGTAAAGGCTTCTGCAAAAGTTCTAACAAAATCTGCTGGATTTAACACTGCGTGGGGTTTGCCTTCTTTGATTGATTTAATCTGAAAAAATGTAAGTCATTCTATGAGGAAAATAGAGTAATTGGAGGATGGTTTCCTTGCAGCCAACAATTTTTGTGCCAAGTCAAACATCAGAAGCAATTTTCCTTTTAGCTCTTCATTTTGCTTCTTATGTGCACGTGATTCTTGGTGTGTTTTCTCCAAAGCTTCCTAATTTGAATAGATGTGGTTTAGCCAAAGTAGTATGTGCTCATGCAGGCTTTTGTCCTGTGTAACAACAGACTCTTTTTTCCATTTGTCCATTATTTCCTTCTCATCCCATGGTTGAGTTTGTGTTTCAGCATCACAACTGATAGGCTGAGGTAGGGTCTGAGTGGCTCGTTCCACAAGAGTATGGGTGTTGATCTTACTAGGAGGGGCAGATTCATCAATAGACAATGTTTGTACAACTTTATTAATAAAAACAGGGGCTTCAGATGTAGCAGTTGATGTAGGCCAGGGTTCATTTTGAATTTTGGAAGGTCCTATTGGTTCTTGTGTAACAACAAGGTTTTCTTCTTTCACTGCAAAAGTCATAGGTGCAGGGGAAGCTTTAGGCATTGGAATTTGAGTTACTTTGTAGCCTGCTTGATAATAAATGTCCCCACATTGACTGCACATATACTCTCTACACTGATTCTCTTTTGTGTTTTCCTCTGTCATGGTCGCTATGCGAGATAGGGTATACAATTTAAGTTCCTTGTCGTAGGCTTCCTTTACCATTACTAGCTCTTGCTTGTAGGCTTCCAGTTTAGACCTTAGGAACTCATTTTCTTGTAAGACAAAGGCCATTTTTAGTTTTGGTTGTTGATATTTCATGGGTGTATTAAGAGGGGTGACTGGTTCTTGTGTAACAGTCACAACCGCAATAGATGGTTCTTATGGAGCAGCTACAGGATCAATAGCTGATTCTTGTGTTTCAGCTTCTTGATGTAGAGAAAGTAGTGTTGCGGCACCCTGGGCATCTGATTCCTGTATTTCGGTAACAACATCAGTAGCTGGTTCTTGTGTTTCAGCTGTAGCTGGTTCTTGTGTAATAGCTATAGCTGGTTCTTGTGTTTCAACTACTGGATGAGTAGCTGGTTCTTGTGTTTCATCTACTGGATGAGTAGTTGGTTCTTGTGTTTCAGCTACTGGATGAGTAGCTGGTTCTTGTGTTTCGGCTACTTGATTTAAAGAGAATGATGTCGCAATACATTAGGCCTTTGAAAATAACCTAGCCAGCCTGCCTGTAGAAAAATTTGATAGATTTCTGGATATAATTCTAACAAGGATGTCGTGGCGG
>JZKD02S1677610.1:60898-75165 GCA_000966675.3 Picea glauca
TCTTGCTTGATCTCTCCTCCTCCTCCTCTCTCTCTCTCTCCTACATCTACCCCTCTCTTTCCCTCACCCTATATCGCCCTCCCTTTTTCTCCGCCCCCCCCCGATCCGAATTTATGCAGGAATGCAAAATAATACAAAAATAACCATGAATACAAAGATCCAATAGAAATAACACTTCATTTCATTAATATCAAAGAACTGAAATTTGTTTACATACGGAATGGAAATAAACTAGCTAGGGCGCTGATAGCTTATCTCTGAGAAGAGATGTGGCATCTACAGGCCTCTGAACTCCATGTTACAATGAGGCTCGAAGGCCTATATATTATTGAGAAACAATGGAAACCCTAAACATCTAAAAACCTAACCATAGGAGATGAAACGCCAGAATATGGGCCCCATCGGGGTAAATTGGTACATCAATTTCTCGGGGTCGTAACTTTGGCATACTATCTCTGTTTAATGCACATGATACATCGTTAGAAATGTCTATTCGAGGAATACACTTCTGACAACGAATATCGAGTCTGAAACAAAATCATATTCTATAATATATTTGATGCCCAAAAAACATTGTTTAGGGCCTCAAAATGGCTCTGGAAGTTCAAGACCCGAAAAACTATCAAAAATAGTAAATTGTGCTACATTCAAGGAAACTGGAAAAATGAAAGAAACAATGGTGGGGGTCCAAGTGGAATAGGTGGGTGGGCACCAATATTCCAAGTATAATAGGTGGGTGGCCACCAATATCCACCTGGATCATTCCTCCCCTGTTAGGAAGCAATGGTCCCCATTGCTTTGAGTTCCTCCATCAGATGAGGAAACTTCTACTAAACTTGGTCCCTGGTGAGCCACTTGCCTTCTTTGACAACTCGATATAGCTGGATCCTCTGCTGGTGGGTTTTCTTGATCTATGTGTCCATAATATGATCAATTTTGGCTTGTTCCAAGTAGTCTGAATTTAACTCTGTTGGTGTGAGTTGTTCTGCCATGTCGGATGTGTCCAGCAGAGGTGGAAAGTAGGGCCAAAGGCAGTCCACATTGAACACTAGGTGAAAACCAAGGAATGGTGCAATACTGGGCTCGAAGAAATTTTCCCCTACAACCTTGGTGATGGTGTATGGCCCATATCAGAGTGGGCGAAGCTTGTGGTGGGGTCCATCGAGGCACTCCTTTTACAAATGTAGCCACACTTTGTCGCCCACCTAGAAGTTGTGTTGCACCCAATGTTGATCATGATGCTGCTTGTACTTAGCATTGGTTCTATCCAATATGTCATGAACCTATTGGTGAATGTGATTAATGCGCTCAATGAAGTTGTTCGCCTTGGCAGCTTCTGATTGGACATGAGCCAAATCCGCTTGAGTAGCTGCAAAGGGCATGGCTACGTCAATGGGACATATTGGCTAGAATACCAAGCCCACCTGAAAGGGGCTGTGGCCGGTTGAGCTGTGGAGGACCTGGTTATAGATATATTGTACATAGGGGAGGCTCTCATCCCATGTGTGTGGATGCTTTGAGTTGTACATTGGTAAATGTGTACGATCATCCTGTTGATGACCTCTATCTAGCCATCAGTTTGGGGATGGAAAGCTGTGGACTTGGTGAGCTTGGTGTCCAGCATTGGCCACAGGCTGGACCAAAATGTACTGAGGAACCCACTATCCCTATTCGAGATGATAGACAGTGAGATCCCAAACTGTACCCACACTCGTTGAAAGAAGAGTTTAGCAGTGGCTTTTGCTGTGATATTCTTCTTGCAGGTTGCCATAATGGCCATCTTCGAGAATTTGTTGACGACCACAAAAACACAGTCATTGCCATGATTAGTATAAGGAAGGATCGACATGTAATCCATGGAGATGGATTCCCAAGGTCAAATAGGGGTAGGAAATGAAGTATAGAGGCCTTGCTTCTTGATGGTCGGTTTGACAATGGCGCAGACAGTGCAAGATCTGATGTACTTCTCGACATCCTGTCGAAGGTTTGGCCAATAGAAATACTTCTGCAGTACTGCCACTGTTTTCTTGACCCCTAAATTCCCAACGACCCGACTATAGTGCGCTTCCCAAATCATCTTGGCATGCTCGCTTGAAGTCCGAACACAAAGGTGTCCTAGGTGACATAGTAGTGCATCTTGGAGGTGAAAATTTGGAACTTGGTTACCCTCCAAGAGCATCTTGTATGTGTGGTTGAATTCTGGATCGCTCTTGTAGAGAAGTGGCCAATTAGAAGTCTCATGCCCACAAGAGTTGAGCACGGTGGTTATCACCATGATCGGTGGTCGGCTGAGGCAGTCTGCAACATTATTGGTACTGCCCTTCTTGTACTTGATGTTCAAATGGAACCGTTGTAGATATGTGGACCACTTCTGATGGTGATTGTTATGCAACTTCCCTTGTGTCTGTATGAACTGAAGGGGTCGGTGGTCTGTGTGGATGATCGTTTCCTTCCCCAAAATGTAATGCTTCCATTGTCGGTAAGATTGCACAATGGAATACATTTATTTGTCATAAGTGGGATACTTTCGGACTGTGTCAGACAATGTCGCACTGTGATATTCCACTGGATTCCTCTGTTGAGTAAGAACTTCCCCAATAGCATAGTCTGAGGCATCCATCTCGATCTCAAATGGTTGTTGCAAGTCTGGTAATGTGAGCATTGGGGCACAACATAGGCGATGTTTCAATTCTACGAATGACTTCTATTGAGATTCCGACCAAAATAATTTTTCTTTCGATCCTCCCATGGTGACTTGACTCAAGGGCCAAGTGATATGAGACAATCCCAACACGAACCTGCAATAGAAATTAGAAAGATCCAAAACACTACGAATATATGTTAGAGTGGTCGGGCTGACCAATCCCGAATGACTTGGATCTTGGTTGGATCCACATGCACTCCATGCTCATTAATAATGTATCCCATATACTGAACCTGGGTCATGCCAAAAGTCCACTTCTCCAAATTGGCACACAACTTGTGTTTTCACAGTGTTTGGAGGACCTATCGGATGTGGTGGAGGTGCTCTTCCCAGGTCTGACTGAAGATCGGGATGTCATCCAAGTACACTACTACAAATGAGTTGGTGAATGGATGCAATATGTTGTCCATCAGCCTCATGAAGGTTGCAGGAGCATTCGTCAACCCAAAAGGCATGATCGTCCATTCGAAAAGGCCCTCCATTGGCAGAAGGCCGAAGTGGAAAGAAGGATGATTGTGGGTAAATAAAGTGTGTAGAAACTGAAGTAATAGTTGGAGGGAAACACAACACGTGCACATGCTATAAAACGTGCACAAGAAAAGCGATAGCTAGGAGGAAGAACAACACACGCGCATGGGAGGAAGACCTAACATCGATAGGGTTAGGGTTTTGGGAATGTATGGTAAATGATTGAAGAGCCCAAAATGTATAAATATATATACGTAGGTATCATAAGGGGTTGGTTATTTCTATTTTGTTTTATGCATTATTGTTCCATCATGGATGTGTACTAGTTGATGTGAGATGTAATGTTGCTATGAACCATTTTTGTAAGTTGTTGATCTAGAAGAGAGGAGGGAAGGAAGATCTGAGGATTAGATTGTAGGCTGAGAAGCTTGGTGCAATCTAGTCTGCCTCATATAGATATTACCCATCGAAAGAGGATTGTAAGCATGCAATGCTGTAGACGCATAACTATCTTAATGAAAGAGACAAGAGCTAAATATTTGTGGACGTAGCCCAGGAGGGGATGAACCACGATAATATATGTGTAATACAATGAATGCATGCATATATTTATCTCATTTCAACAGTTAATTGTTTTGATTAACAAATGAATGAATTATTCTATTTGCTGTGACATATGGTTGCGTTATTAAGGAAATAAGTTACTGAAGATAATGCATAGTCGTGAATACAGTAGATTGCAATTACAATTTATAATAGATGGCTTTGAATACATATCTCCTATATCATACTCAATCCTGGGTTGTAAACACCTGAGTCTTATAGCCACCCATTAAAGTTATCTCAGGTGAGACTGCGCGACGTATTCTGTGTGTTGTGTTGCCTTCTAGTTTACTAGGAGGGCCGATAGTTTTAGAGGCTTTGTTGGAATCCCAAATAACATGAACCCTGGGCCAATAACTTAGATGATAGAGTTGAACTAGTAACCAACAAATGGTCCCGTTTCCATTGGTAGGAACGAGAGAGGACTGAGTAGAGGATATAGATTGAGCGAGAAAAGAACGAAGAAAAGAAGAGAGCAATGAACCAGTAGAAGGGAATGTTGAGACCATGGAACCCTACAAAAGAAAAAAATGAAGGCTGGTTGAGAACCAAAGAACTAGAGTTTTCACAGAAAGACAATAGAAACCCTAGAATCACACCCCACAAATATCTGGACAAATACGTGTTTATTGATTTGCATGAAGTCTTTTTCTATGATTTTCCGCATCTACTACAAGAGTGGATACTAAGGTTGAAGGATAACCATGTGACACACCATATTTAATAGTTAGACTAAACCCCAGTACAGATTGAGCAGTTATAGAAAGTGAACAACAAATTCACCCATGTTGTAGACTTTTGGCTTGACAGTATTGTGGTAGGCTTCATAATAGAGTTTGAAGTTGACACAACAAATTCATACAATGCAACAGAGCACAAATTTCTAGACGGACCTCGAGGAAGGTACATTCGATCATTGTATACTTCTATTAAGATACTTCTATATAAAAAAGGTGTAATGACAATGGAATCATACAACTAAACTTCCCTGCGTGGATGGGGGAAGGGGGGAAGAACTGACAGAGAGATGATAAATGGAAGGAGGTAAGGATAAAGGCAAGAAGGAGGAGGAACCCTTGGACCCAATCATGATGAACGACGACTAGATCAAGTGGATATTGGCGTCAATGGGAAGGATGTGTAGAGGAGTACCCTACCAATACAAGGTGAATACCAATAAGAGAGTTGTAGCTGCGAGGGAAGGCTTGGTGAGCGATGAACAAGAGGTAGAGGATCTTTGGGTTGTGGAGAAAATTGAGGAAATCCTGCGCACAACATACAAGAGGAAGACGAGAGGTCCAAGAGCGGTCAGAAAAGGAATCCATCCTATCAATATTAATGTCAGTGTGGAACCCATAAACCCACGTGTGACTAATACACCAAAGAGAACACCACCATTTAGACAACCGAAGTTCGGAGGAAGTTTGACAACAGGAAGTACATCTACACAAGGAGCAACAATTGGAGGAGCCAGCTCAGGAAACACTAGTCAAGTATCTACACCGTGCAAAGGAGGTAGTAGTTCAGTATTCAGAATGGCAGAACACAATCCCACCATCAGATTACCAAAATTTCGAGGAGAAGAAACATAATACCCTGAGAAGCATTTGTTCATTTGTGCAAAGATCTGGAAAGTGAAACAAATCACCGATGAAGATACTAAATTGGTTCAGCTAGCAATTACGCTAAGAGACCGTGCACTATACTGGCACATGAGTCTAGACACAAACAGTGCCCCTGGGAAAACAAGGACACTGGACAACATTAAGAAGTTATTAATAAATGAGTTCCAGAAGCCAAGCTTAGAGGATCAGTACATGAACAAGATGATTGAAATAAGAGAGAAACCAAGAGAGTCTGTATGGGAGATCGATCTGAGATTTAATTGACTGAAGGGGAAGTTAAAATACCTCATGACCGATATGCAACATCGGCGCCTGTTTTTCAAATCATTACTCCCACATTTGAAATACCCTCTACGACAACAAAAATTTCAGACACAGGCAACCTTACAACTGGAAGAGAACCAATACCAACAGACAAACCCACCTATTGAGGAATTGAAAGAGGATTTGAAGAATCTAACATTTCAGCTGAACCAGAATAAGAACAAAGACAAATGAGAAGCCATTTGGTGTACCACATGCAGGATAGAAGGAAACCACAAGAATGAATGCCCAACGTTCGCACATTATATGGCAGCAGGAATGCCAAATCCGTTACAACCGGGAGGACTGTGGTGTGAAATCTGTAAGAAACTAGGTCACGACCCTTATCATTGCACGATGATGCAAAAATATCAGATAGTCCCCAAGAGTTCATATTTCACCTTTTGTAAGTCGGTGGGCCATGACGATAAAGATTGCAGAACTATGGAGCTAATGCAAGAAAGGACATCATATGTGTATAGAGTACAGGCTGAAATGATGACTGGGAAAGTAGCGCCACAGTTCAATCTAGTTCCATCTCCATACAACATCGCTCAACAACAATATCACACTATGAAACAACCATACAATAACGTGCAACCAAAGTACAACCCCTCATAACCCTAGTACAATACCGTGCAGTATAATCAGGCGCCTTAGTATAGCGCGCCATGAGGAGACCAAGAAGGATACAGAGGAGGAGGATGAACTAGAGGAGGTTTCAGACGAGGTAGAGGACCAGTCACATGTCACAATTGTCAACAGCTAGGACATTATGCACGGGAATGTCCACTACCACCAACAACTTGTATGTGTTGTCGAGCATCAGACGATGATATAGAAGAATGTACGACATTACTTGTAAAGATTCAGGAAAAGAGGAATCAAAACAACCAGAATGTTCAGTGGATCTCAGTCGAAGCAAGGGATGAAGGAAAAAACATCAACATAGTTACTCATGGAGGATCTAAAATAGGCATTGATGCAGTTCAACAGGAACCAGTGCAGAACCAATGGGTAAAGAAGAACACTGAACCAAGGAAGCAGTTCAATGCGCAAAAGGAAAAGGAGATATTCAAAGAGGTCAGACAAGAGTTTCAGAAGGCAGAAATAGCGTCAACTTCAACTGTGCAACAAAACAAGGAAGCACCAGAATACGAGATGTCGATATCATTAGACCATACCAACGGGCTGCAACCCATGGGACAAGTAAGTACAATCAAATAATTTTTGCAATCATGCATGAAGGTGTTAAGTGATCCCTCATCTATGAAAATATTGCAAAACATACTAGAAAAATGTAGCAACGAGAAGCAAGAAAATATAGAACTGAAAACAATTAATCACCTACACACAAGAAGAAGAACAAGTAGGGAATTTAGACTGAATGATAACATTGGGGATTTCAACATGGGAGACATCATAATGGATCTAGGATATGAAGTAAATGTATTACCAAAAAGGACATGGAAATGCATGGGAGAGACAACATTGGGATACTCAACTGTCTAATTGAAACTAGAAAACCAGCATAGAGTCCTACCAATAGGTAGACTAAAAGGAGTGACAGTAGATCTTGATGGAGTGCACAATAAAGAAGATTTCCAAGTCATTGAAATAGTGGAAGACACAACACCTTACTCGACATTTCTTGTTCTGGATTGGGCATTTGACAACTAGGCCATAATCATTCTAAAGATAAGGAAAATGACATTTGATTAAGGAGAATATAGGGTCATCGCACCATTAGACCCATAATAAGAGGAGAGGCTTGTAGAACCTACTTGCCTAGACTTAGAGGAAATCAACCGGTTGTACAGAACAACTGCGCACGATGAGGACTACGTAAACCCAACTATAGATGTGATACTCAGTTGGTGGAGCATTACTTCATGTGCAATAGACTCAGACACCAAGTTAGAAAACTAGCAACAAAGGCTATACAAATTATCCACGAGAAGATGTGCAAGAATAAACCGCAGAGTAAGATGGGTAGGCACAAAAATCAAGGAAACACCCAACTTCCACGGACTGAACAATTTGGAAACATTCTTGACACAATACGAATATGCAATGTTAGAGAATCAGAGACTGTTAACACTTGAACTAGCACTCAAGGCCACACCCGCAAGATGGTGGGGCGCACACAAAGAGACAATCACATATTGGTATTAATGTAAGCAGTTATTGCGCATAAGGTTCAACATAGAACATAAAAGCAACAAACAACAGAAATATGAAGGACAAGGGACACCAGTGGAACACTTGGAGAAGTGAAAAACGTTGTGGAAAATTACACCACCAGAGGAATGGCCTCATTACTTCATACACACTCTAGAGGGCATACCAACAAATTGGTACACAGACTAGGAATTACGCAAAGGAACTGCGACCTAGACGACGTTGCAACAAAACATTTCAATTACTTTATCATTTGAACATGAGAACCCCAACACAGACACATCCCTTAAACAAATTAGAGGAGTAATATTCATCGAAGAACCAGAAGTAGAATTGATCACCGAAGAACAACAATGGAACAAGAAGACAGTCAAGGAACTTTTGTCATGTTACCATGTACAGGAGGAAGCACCGGATGAATATGATCTACGCAATATCCATATAAAAGAAGTAGAATGAAAAAGAGATGTGGAAGGACCAACCATAGAATCATAAGTCATTTATGTGCCAATCAAGGTAAAGAAAGTCAACTTCGGGACAACTAAGTAGCCCAAAATGGCCAACATTGGAGATTACTAGGATGAGAAAATAGTGGAAAGAATCACCGAATTGTTACGCGAGTATAACGACTTATTTCCCACAACCTTTACAGACATGAAGGGTATAGTCGGAGAACTCGGAGAAATGAAAATACCACTCATACTTAACGTGAGACCTATTAGACAATGACCCTACATATTGAACCCGATATGCAAACAGAAAGTCAGAGCTGAGATCGACAGGATGCTTGAAGCCGACATCATAGAACCGATTGAGGAATCAGAGTGGATAAGTCCAATGGTAGTACAGGACAAGAAACAAGGAGGGATTAGGATATGCATCAACTTGAGGAAGTTGAATGATGCATGCCTACACGACCCATTCCCTACACCGTTCACGGATTAAGTGTTAGAGAACGTGGGGGGACATGAAGCCTACTCATTATTGATGGATTCTCATGCTACCATCAAATTAAGATAGCACAAGAGGACATATACAAGACAGTGTTTACGACAAAATAAGGATCTCACCAATAAACAGTCACGCCGTTTGGACTGAAGAATGCACCCGCAATATTTTCCAGAGTGGTCATCGTAGAATTTAAGGAATTCATCCATCAATTTCTTGAAGTATACCTAGATGATTGGACAGTCTATAGTCTGTTGAAAAACCATGTGGAAATTTTATGGCTGATGTTAGAAAGATGCAGATAGTGCCAGATATCAATGAATATAAAGAAATGCATATTTGGAACTCCGTTTCGGATACTATTAGGTAATATAGTATGCAAACAAGGGTTATTAGTAGATTTGACAAAGATCACAGTAATTGTTAACTTGCCAGCACAAAGAATAGTTCGTTAGCTAAGAACAACGTTAGGACACACATGATACTACAGGAAATTCATCAAAGGATATGCGCAAATCATAGCACCGATGGAAAAGATGTTAAGGAAGGACACAAAGTTTCAGTGGAACGACGAATGTCAATACAGTCTAGACACCCTGAAGGAAAATATGGTTACTGTATCGATATTAGTATTTCCAAATTGGGAAAAGACATTCCATGTGCATGTAGATGCATCATCAATAGCACTTGGAGCTATCTTGGCACAGACAAGAGCGGGAGACTTGGATTACCCGATATCATTTGCGAGAAAAAAATTGTCAGACTTAGAATAGAACTATAACACGACAGAAAGAGAAGGCCTAGCCATGGTCTATGCACTGCAGATGTTCAGGCATTACTTATTACGAAAACACTTTAAAATGTTCACATATCACTCAGCCCTAAAATACTGATCCAGGTGGATATCGGTGGCCACCCACCTTTTCCGACTGGCTCAAAACAATTTTATGGCAATTTTGGCAATTTACCATTTTTAGCAAGTTTTAACTTTCGGGGCCATTTTGAGGGCCTAAATGAAGGTTTTTTGATATAGAGGTTCTCAATGATATCACAAGGTATGATTGATCCCCCAAAATGAATCTCCTCGTCTATACGTTTCCAATGAGATATCATACGCCTAAAATAGAGATCGTATGCAAAAGTTATGACCTTAGGATGTTGATGTACTAACTTACCCAAACAGGGCCCACGTGACTTTTGGCGCTTAATCTCCTAGGGTTAGGTTTTTGGATGTCTATGGTTTTTGGAATTATTGTTTATTGTAAAAAGGCCATCAGAACCTCATTGTAATCATCTTCTTGCGAATGCGAGTAGCCGTCACATCTCTTCTCAGAGATAAGCTGCCACCATTCTATCGAGTCTTTCACTATGTATTTTACAGTCTCTGTACATTTATTTCATTAATAGAAATCATGTATTACTGTATATATTTCTTTATGGTTTCATCTCTGATACATTTTTGTTATATTATTGAATATATGCGATATCTCTGTGCATTTCTTTATTATATCTCCGATCTCATTTCGTGCCGAAAATAATCCGGATCAAATACCTAGTCAAAAATCCAGTGTTGGGGGGGAGAATCTGTCGATGGTTACTGCTATTTCAATAATTCGACTTTGAAGTAATAGTTAAACCTGGAAAACTAAATGCAGGACCTGACCACCTATCAAGGGTCACAAATGGAGAAGAAACTACGAAAATAGAAGACAACTTTCTGGATGCACAGTTATTCTCAGTACAAATTGTTGATGAATACTTCGTGGATATCATTCAATACTTGAGTACAGGTACTGTGCCGCAAGAATATAACACCACATAGAAGAAGAACCTGGTAGTCCACGCTGCCAACTATCAACTAATTGCAGGACACCTATACAAAATGGGCGCAGATAGCATTTTGCGAAGATACCTGTTAGAGCATGAAAGACCAAGAGTTTTAGCAGAGGCCCACAAGGGAATAGCAGGAGGACACTATGCAAGTAAAGATACCATGTAGAAGGTATTGAGCGCAGGACTATGGTGGCCAACATTTCATAGAGACTCGAAGGAGTACTGTAAAAAATGTGATATTTTTCAAAGGGTAGGCAAACCCAACATAAGGGACGAGATTCCATTACTAGCACAAGTAACATTACAGGAATTTGAAAAATGGGAAATAGACTTTGTGGGACCAATCAACCCACAAACCAAAATAATAGGAGCAAGGTACATTATCACTGCGATAAAATACTTAACAACATGGGCAGAAGTTGCACCAGTAAAAGATTACAATGCAAAAACAACAACACAATTTATGTTTGAACAAGTCATTACAAGATTTGGATGCACAAGAATTTTGATGAGTGACCAAGGCATGCACTTCATCAATGGAACCATCCATGCTATGAATGAAGAATTCGAAGTCCATCATCATAAGAGCACACCATATCACCCACATGCAAATGGCACAGTAGAAGTATTCAACAAAATTCTAGAGAATGCACTGACAAAAATTTGTAACGTCAACAGGGATGACTGGGACATCAAAGTAGCTGTAATATTATGGGCATACAGGACTACATGCAAAAAATTGATGGGGCACACACCATTTAAATTGGTTTACGACCAAGAAGTAGTGGTACCATTAGAATTTTTAATACCAAGAAGTAGTGGTACCATTAGAATTATTGACCATGGAGGAAGACCGAATCTTGGCAGGATTCCATCAACAAGTGCAGAAAGAAAAAGACAAATCTTGGCATGATAGACAATTAAGAAGAAAATGTTCAAGGAAGGAGATCTCGTATTGATGTATGACACAAATCGTTACAACACCCAGGAAATCTTAGAATGCATTGGTTAGGACCATGCGAAGTAAAATATGTCACAGACGAAGGTGCTATATATTTAAGAGATTTAGTGTAGCGCACCTTTTCAGCTACCAAAACTGTAACACCCCTTTCACTCACTATCGTGTAGGTGTTACTACGCGGAATAACACATTCTCATTCATAATTAATCGCATGCATTTAAAACAAATTAAATACATTCAACACATAGTATTCATATGAATTACTGCCATAATCAACAATCAATTCTACTTAATATTAATTCATATACATAGCAGAATTCATGATAACATAAGTAGCACAGTCATGCTAAACATGATTAAAACATAATCATGTACTTATCTTTGAAACAGTGGCAGTTCCACCAACCAAGTGCAGGCCTTCCACGAACCTCCCAGCCGTAGACCACACTGCTCATCAGCTCAACAGTGGGTCACCCCCGAGCTGGGACTAAGCTCCACCCCAAGACAAGGAATCCTAGGCTAGGATGAGGTTACAGGGAAACAACACACAACCACAAGGATGGAATTCTCTCCCAGGAATCTCTCACGCTCACTGCCCACAGACCCTCATTCCCCACATGCCTATTCCACCCCAGGAGTATACACCCTCTCTGTCACCTGGACAGCCCTTCGACTGCTAACCTCCCTTGCCTTGGGTTACAGCAACAGGTCAGACCTGAAGTCTCTGGGCTCTGTGGCAGCTACAAGGTTCCTTCCAGGAGTTTTCTCCTTCCTCTGTACACTCTCTCTCCTGGAGAGAATTGCTCACAGGCCAACAACTTGTTCTTCCAACCTCAATCACCTCTCTCACCTGGAGAGAGTGTTGTAAAACTAGCCAACAAGCCCCCACGCAGTCTAGCACTGCATGGCCACACAACCAATGGGGAAAAATGGACATGGCTTTCCAACCGGTTCAACAATGGCAGATGGTCTCACGGATATGGCTATGGACAAGGCTCCACGCATAGGCTCGATGCTCAGACAGAGGATGTTTCAGATTTTTAGAATCAACACACAGGGTCAAACACTACATGTCCACCACAATCAACAAGAATCTAGACATGAACACCCCAGGGCAGCAACAACAGGTGCCACAGCATAACCAGGCTTATCAGGGACTGGACACTTCTGTTTCCTCAATCCGGCAATACGGGATAGACCCACGCTCTGGTTCTCAGGGATGCGTGACAAGTTGTCCATGTAGGGGTCGACTCAAACTTAACGATTCACAACGGAAAGGGTGTCCAACCTTCCAGAAGAAAATATAGACACCCTCCTTTTTGGTTCAGAGTGCACGAGGGTATCTCTTGTAGAGGTCGAACGGGTTCACGTTCCGACGGTCGGGTAGAATGGAGGAGGAACCCCCCCAACACGGCTCGTCTCAGCCTTTCATTGCATGCGCCAGGGTTGACACTTGTCCCCCATGCGACTGCATGCCTCCTTCAGCATGCGTTCCTCCCACCATTTGGAAATCACATGTCCTTCCAAAAGGACTTAGGTTAAAACATATAATGCACATATATTTTGGAATAATATTAAAATATTATTCCCAGGCTTAAGCCCCCTAGGTTCAACCCTTAGCCCCTTTTCCCACCTTCCAACCCCTAATTCCTTGCCCACTCTATGGATTCTTAGTCCCCCTTCACTCATTCATCGTGGTCGGTCTGCACATGGCGGTGTTTATATTTTATTAATTGTTCTGTGTGACATATACAACAACAGGCTCCTGGCCTTCAACACTCAGGATCCCTGGCCTAACAAACACATAAGCCTCCAGCTTATAAAAACTTGGCTCACCAGCCTATAAAACATAATTACAATTCGTAATGCAAGCTTTACATCAGGGCTCGGCCTTGGGGACATTACAATCCCCCTCCCTTATTTTTTCACCGTCCTTAGTGCAACTTTCACACATAATCAACAAGATTTCCAAAATCTTCAAAAATATGCGGGTATTACGCCCGTATAGCGTCCTCATGCTCCCATGTCACGTCCTCAGGACTGTACCAAGTCCACTGGACCCTTACAAGCTCAATAGCTCGATTCCGGAGTTGTTTTATTTTCCTGTCCAATATGTGCACATGATGCACTTGTAGGACACTTTCTGGTTCCACCTGAATCATATTTCAATCGATTACATGATTAGCATCAGGTATATATATTTCTTAAGTAATGAAATATGAGACACCTTAGGTATAGTCATGGATGCAGTAATGCAACCATATATGCAATGTATATGTATGTATATACAAACAAATTCAATAACATTAAAACTGTATACARCATACACAACATAGAATAAATAGAGAATTGTACTTATCTTTTGATTGAGAGACCTTCCACCCCGTAGCAGAGCTATGACTCCATCGGGAAATGGCTTCCCAAGATAGCCATGGTCCACAATCCTTATCCACATGGTCTAGGCCAAGGTACCAGACCTCAGCAGTACTCCAACCATTCAAACCTCAGCAGTACTCCAACCAACGGTCTCTCATTCCCCACATGCCTATCCACCCGAGAGTATACACCTTCACAAGCACAGTCCATCGGTGTTACACCTCCCTTCCTTGGGCTTGGAAATAGGCCGGATCAGAAGTCTTAG